>WWET01000062.1:769001-780459 GCA_011038615.1 Limnodynastes dumerilii | reverse complement strand
TGCTCTACTAATGCATTGTACACTGCTATTACTATTAGATCTGTTCCTTCAATATAAAACTACTATGTTACTGTGTGAAAGAAGTAACTTATAGATCACCTATAAAAAATAAAAAAAATAAAAAAATTAAAATATCAGCACAGGATGTGTAACAGCCAATAACCAAAGCAATTCCTTAATGTAGAATTTTTATTATTTTCAAATCTACATTATAAACATCCTGCTGTCACAGGGAACGTTACTGGATGTCTTACATGTCCTGGCAGCCAGATAGTACGACCGTATTATCAGTATTGTCATTTTACATCATATTAATTAGCTCTTCACAATTTTACATACATCAACCTCTGCCATATTACAGTCTAATTCTCTAACAAACACACACACACACACACACACACACACTCTAGGGGTAATTTTCAAAACTTGGGCAGGACGCGCCGGAGCTTATTTGCCGCGTTTTCGGGCTCCAAAACGTTTGCAGCTATGATAATATACCTCACATGTATTACACGCATTGGAAACCCCCCTTTCAAAATCCTGCGTTTGCCACTGAAGTGTATATATAAATGTGTGCAAGTGTATATATAAATGTGTGCAAGTGTATATATAAATGTGTGCAAGTGTATATCTAAATGGAGAGGTACAGCCTAGCCATTACATGGTACCACTGGCTATCAATGACAGCGTGAGTATCCTGGCTGCCGGTACAGCCGGGATCTCACAGTTATGAGCCACTGCAGGCAGCTTGTGACAACCTCTAATCCTTAAACAATAAACTATATGCTTGCCACAAATTCCAAATATAAATAACTTTTAGTTCAAATAAAAAAACACAAACAGGTAAATAATAATGGAACTACGGCCAGCTGGTCCCTCAGTCCTAACACTACACAAAGTCAAAGAATAATATATAATACCACAATAAATTAATCTTTGTAAAAGTCCTTTAATATAAAGTTCATATAAAAGACCCATATACTGTATATAAACACAAAAGGTGTCCTTATTTGTCCAATGTACTGCTAATATATTTCCATCAAAAGGTAGCAGAGGTCATAGGCACCATAGGTAGCAGAGGTCATAGGCACAGTTCATATCTGTTGGTAACAGATGTCATCCACAAAGTCCACCTCTGTTAATAACAGATATCATAGACACATTTCTATGTTATTCAGATGCTTACTTCCAAAGTACTTATTTAGTGCATTGCATAATTCAATGTCAGGCACATGGGGATGGGAATGGAAATTCTATCAGCTTAGATTAGCACAGCTGAATACCTGGGTGCGGAATCTAAGCTGCCTCTGTTTTTATTAGAGCCTATGATGGTGGGGATCCCAGGTGTCAGCCCTAGGTATGGTAATGGTTGTGGCAAGTCGTATAGGTAGGGTCAATACCAGATGGTCAGCATGGTAGTAGATTCACAAATCAGGACCGTTACAAGCTGAAGGTCAAGCACACACAGGAATAAGGTGCCAAATCAGGAGACAGAGCCAGGAACAAAGCTAAATAGTCATGAGGATATAACCCAGCAAGCTGCACAAGGTAATAGCTAGAGGTAGAGGACCTATACTCTGGCAGTGATCACTGCTGAGAGTGGAGTTTATATAGCAGGCCTGATGAGCAGACCACCCCCAATAATGTCAGATTCAGGAGCAGGAGTCACATGAACAGCAATCACATGATAGCAAGACATAAGAATGCAGGAAATAATGCAGCCCCAGGATAAGACACTACTTGTGAGACTGGAAGTAACAACAATGGTAGACTGTGCAAGTGTGTGACATTCAATTAGAGTGTTTCCGGCAATGACACACAGCCTGCATTTGTGTGTATCCATCCTGGTAGAAGAGGTTGCCTTCATGCTTTCCAGCGTTATGGGCTGTCACCCACATAATCAGATTGTCTTCCTCATGCATTTTTTCCCAGTGGTTTCCATGTGCAGCTTGCATGTAGACAAATATTTGTGGGTTTTCCAGGATGCATGGTCCAATCCATGCTGTATAAATTGGACAGCTCCTTTGGTTTAAAAGAATATAGGACAGAAAGCTTTTACTGTATTAGTCTCAGAGTATACAGTGGTTACTGACGCGTTTCTCTGCAGCACTCTGCAGTGTAACAATGGCAATTTCAGGTAAATCATACCAGTGTGTCTGATACTTATCTAGTGCAAACTGGCACTGGTAGTAAGGAGAGGGGTAAAGAATATAAGACATAAAATCATATTCAGTAAACCTAAAAAGGTTAAAGATTTAAGATTATAATTTATCATTAAGAAAGGGCTCATGTTAAACTCTACTGTGTCATTTAGACCACGAGGATATAATGGACCGTATTCACAGTTATGATCCCTCCAGCCAATACGTGCACTGGGCGGGTTTTTTAAATCCTATGCACTGATCCCTCAGTGCCAGAACAACTGGTTCATTCAAGCTGCCTGGTTCCATGCTGTCTTGCCTCCAGCCCAGCCTGTCTTGCATCCAGCCTGTCGTGGCCCCTTGCTTACCTGCACTACAGCTTCCAGCTTACTTGCACTACAGCTTCCAAGCTTACTTCCACTACAGCTTCCAGCTTACCTGTACTACAGCTTCCAGCTTACCTACACTACTGCTACCATCCTGCCTGCTCTCCAGCAGTCTGCTGTCCAGTCCAGTCTCTGGAGCAATCCAGTCCAGCCCAGCAGTCTGCTATCCAGACTCTGGAGCAATCCAGTCCAGTCGCCCGCTGTCCAGTCCAGTCCCTGGAGAAATCCAGTCCAGTAGTCCGTTGTCCAGTCCAGTCTCTGGGGCAATCCACTCCAGTCCAGCAGTCCGCTGTACCATCCTGGTTTACTTAGTTCCGCCTACCTCCTATGCACAAGCACTACCTCTGGCCTCCAAGCTTCCACTACGGTGGCAGTCATCCTACATGCCTCTCGGAACCTGCAACTGATCCCAAACATACCCAGATTGTGGCAACAACTATTGATTATAAACACGCAGCAGGTGTGGCCTCAACTAAGTAAGAGAAAACGCATGGCCTCGCGGCAAACAGTACAGTTAATCAACTAAGAGTGATCGAAGGCTACCTTAACTTTTCCTGTGCGTATGTTAGTTTCTGCTAGGCACTCTTACTTGTGAATCGGTCCTAACTCTGTTGGCATGCCCATACTGTACATTAGTAGCCTGTGTGCAGCTCATATGTATTAAGAGTCTTGCCCCTCTAGCCACATATGCAGGACTCATGCCATGCCAATGCGTGCATTAGTCCTATATCAGATGTACCTATTTGTGAATCAGTTGGCCATAATTTCTGTGCATATATTTGGGTTCTGGGCATGTGCGGTTTAAATAATCATAAAAATACGCACAGAGATTCTGTCAGTGTGTGAATACGGTCCAATGTTTCCAAGTTAAAAATCCAGAAAACTTCTTGTCTGTATGATTTTTTATAGCTATTGCCCCTTATCTCCATTTTCTTAATCTGTTTATTCACCTTTAGTTTCAAATTCTTAATTTCCCCCTTTTGGCATTTTAAGATATGAGCCAAAAGGCTGTGTTTCTTAACATCCTTTAAAAAAATTCATCCTGTGCTCTTAAAACTTTCTCTTGACACTCCTTGTGGTGCACCCCACATACTGCAAATCACACTAGTTGTGGAATAGTAAAAACAAAATATAATAATCCTAAAGGACCACGCTTCCTCTCTGTAGTGGTCGCCAATACCTCCCAAGGTATATACCTCCAATCAATCTCTATATCTGATAGACCAATATCTCACTAAGAAATTGTGGACATGCAAACACCAAATTAACAAATAAAAAATGGAGTATCGGTGTCCGTGCTGAGTGTCTCTAGTGAGATATGTCTGTAACAATGTACCTTAGTTCAAATATTCGGATTTTGTCCCACTTCCTTAATTCACAGTCCTCTGTGTTGTTTCATCTCCTTCTTCCTAATTCCTTATTTTCTTTATCTTTTTCCTCTCACCGTCTCTTGCCTACTCACACTCTATATCTTGTTCTATCAGCTTATGATGAAATCTTTTCTCGATCTCATCTTTCTTCTCCCTCTCTTAGCTCCTCCGTACCAAAAAGAAAGAAACAAATCCTGGCACAATAACGTCTTAATCAGGTAAGATTGCGACATACACATCAAATGCCTACTCACACTCCGATATCTTGTCAGCTTATAGTAAAATCTTTTCTAGATCTCTTCTCGACGCACTGATCCACGAGTTCCACTCTCCTGTTCGGCGTTCGAAATGGGAAGGAAAGAGAGGAAATCCTTGTGTAATTTTGCAGACAGGTAAGTTCAGTGTAACTAAAAAAACTACTCACGATAGCTGTGTCTTGCAAATAAGGCTCATAGGTGTGTAATCTCCATTTTCTTTCAGAAGTTGTTCCTCTGTTTGATGTTCTTCTTCCGACTCGTGGGCAGACCCTCAAATCCTTATGGGAAAGAAAAAAAGACAAACTTCCCCTCGTGCAGCACTCAAAACAGTTGGGACGGAATCCGATGAATACAGGTGCTACTCACCTTTCTTCCCCTTGGGGTTATGGCTTTCAAAAATGCCTCTTTTCCGCCCGTGTTCCTGTCCACCTCCTTTACGGTTTTGCAAATAATGGAGCACAGATCTCTGCTATTACAACTTTCTTCTTTATTGAAATGTCCACATACTCATATGTTGAAAAAGGTTAATATTAAAACAATTAAAGAATAATACAATAATAAAAATCTTCAGAAATTCAAATTCCTCCTTCTATCCCTCTATGAGGGGAACTGCCCAAAGAGCCTCTGTAAAATCCCTAGGTCCTGCTGTCCTAGGGATACACTATCGGTGCATGTCCCAAAATGGGCCCTATGAGACTGCAGTTTTAGGGAGGGAGAGGGAGCAGAATTACCAGGTCGAGGATAGGGGACCGTTTCTGCTCTGGATTCCAACAAACACGTTTCAAGCACACTTGTGCTCTTTTTCAAGGTATCATCATGATACCTTGAAAAAGAGCACAAGTGTGCTTGAAACGCCACCCCACTTTGAGCTATGTCGTAATTGGTAAACATATAAAAAGGTTGAGAACCACTGCATTAAACAGTATATCCACCTACATTAGCATATAGCTGGTGCGCAGTGAATTTATTCCCTGCACATTGGCCCAGTCCTTCCTTTATGATGCCCCTGTATTTACCTCAGTCAGGTGTGTAACTATAAGGGTGTGAGGGGTGCACCTGCAACAGTGCCTGGAGGAGAGGGGGCCCATGGAAGCTGCTCTGAATGCATTGTAAGCATGCTGTCAGAGGTTGACAGATTAAAGCAGTGTTCATTACTCCAAGAATGATTTAAAATGTTTAACTGCTTAGGGTTGCTCACAATGTATTCATAAACAGCGCACAGCACTCATAAATGGAGTGCTGAGCACTGTTTTAGGCTGTCAACCTCTGACACAACTAATTCTTCAAAGTTTTTTATTCTTCCATAAAATATTTGTAAAATATAACAATCCAGTTTATCATTATGCTTCAAAATATCACTACATAAAATCATGATGTGAGAGAAAAACCACCAACCCCTATCTTATGCTGGTATAAACCTGTCTCCACAGATGTAATAATTCCCGATACTGATCCCAGGTCTAACTATCATAAGGAGAAGGAGCTGTATTACTCAGCTGGGGAAGAGGACCGTGCAACTACTGCCACCAACGCATTTCAAGTACTGTATACTCTTTGGACCTGATCAGACTTAAGAAGGAGCTTGAAATTTAGGACCTGATTCACACTTAAGAATCTTCTTAAAATAAGAACTTAAAGTCACACCTGGGCTAAACCATCTTGATTGCAGGGGAGTCATATTTCACCTGTTGCAAACAGTACTAGTGTTGAGAGGTGATATTTCCCAGCCCAAGTCTAAATAACAGTGTAATAGTAAAGCTGGTCAGTATCTGTGTGCAGTAAGCAATTCTAAGATATATCCTTGTATGCAAAGAATACAATTACATGAATTCTCCCTGCAATCAACATAGTTTTGCCCAGGAGTGACTTTAAGTTCTTATTTTAAGAAGATTCTTAAGTGTGAATCAGGTCCTTAGAGAGGAAAGTTACACCTGGCAAAACCATGTTGATTTTAGAGGGAGTCAAGTTAATTGTATTCTTTGCATGCAGGGATATATCTTTGAATTGCTTACTGCACACAGATACTGACCAGTATATTTAGACTTGGAATAGGAAATATCACCTCTCAACTCTAATATGTTTGCAATAGAGGAAATATGACTCCCCTGAAATCAACATGGTTTTGCCCAGGAGTAACTTTCCTCTCTTAGGGCCATATTCACAGATGCGTGTGTATAAAGTATGCAAATATACACATGTATGTGGCAAGGCAACACCCATGACACTCCCCTCACACAGACAGGTTTTCGGTGACTTACGCGTCCATAGGGCACCCTTAATGCTATGTGTGTAGTTACGTGCATATTTTCAGTAGCAAAAACGTAAGTGTGAATCCGGTCCTTATTTTCAGAATCAGGTCCTTTATGTTAATAGTCTTATGTTTATGTAGTCACATTTAATGCAGTGAAGTGGGTATGTACTGTATGCTTTTGCTAGGTAAATGTATTTATTAATTAACTGGTTTTTATATGGTGGCATTGTTATATTACATAAAGCTATACTATTTTAAACAATCATTATAAAACAAGACTGGGTAGTAACATACAGATTAGGCGGGTAAGAGGCCCTTTTCACAAGCTTACAATCTAGAATCATACAAAATATATGATTGTTTTACTTTTCTCAAAAAAAAATCAAATGTTTGCTTAGCACAAAGAAAACCATTATAGAAGATGGCTTCAGGGAGGAAACTGTTTGTTATAATTATACTATTTAATCAGGGTCTTATTGGCCAGTCCCACCCAAAAGGTCTCTGTAGATTACTGCAGACAGTATGTGAGCAAGAACGTGCCATAAATATACTGCAATCAAAAGGCACAAACCTTTTAAGAAAAAATAAAATAAAAATAAAGCTCTGTACATGGTTGTACTATCAGGCAATAAAAAGTATTTCGACAGCTATAGATAGGTAATCTTGTGCTTGGGGACTGTATTATGTAAAGTAGACACAGGAGACATAGAATGTTTTCGTTTCATTCATGAGTAAGGGTGGGCCTCCCTATCTACTTTCTGCCTCATTTTATTAAGTTTCATGATTTATGACCTCAGCTGGTAAGTGTTCTGCATGTTAGAGAAGGAGAAAGTAGAATGAACTTAACTATAGAGTAGACAGCTCTTTCTCCTGGTTTTGATGAAGAACAAATCTAACATTATAGTTCTTTTTAACCCCTTGATGCAAAACTTTTACTGCTTTATTGTACTGTATATTAGTTAAAGCTGCTTTACTATTTTGCTAACGGGTGTAATTCGCCATTACAATGGTCTTAATTTCGAAAGATCATCGTACTACAGCTGAATACTATTGTCGACAGTCCGCATTTTAGAAAGCAACAGTGATGCAACTCCTGCAGTTTAATCCTAACCCTTCACGCTCTGTAGCCTAACCCTAATTTTCCCCTTAAGTCCTAACCCTTCCGCCGCAGCCTCTCGCTATTGGGAACAGGAAAATAGGTTCCTGTTTCTAATATCAATTTTCTATTTTCAGGGCTGTTGAAACAATGAAACAGTCACCATTTAGCTGGAGGGTGTATCATGTTCAAAATAGAGCTGCTTGGACCAGTGACCGCATTCCTTTGCTAACATACAACTCTCAAAAAATAAAAATAAAATAGAAAATATGCTCCTCAATGCTGGTGTAAATAATATAATATGAAAAAACACGTTCATGACATATGAACTGCACCAAATTTTTTACAAATTTTTATGTGTCCTATTTTTTTATAGTATTATTTTTACTTTATAAACTTAATGGGACAACTGTGGACCAGATTACTTGGCTTGCAATCTCTGTTCCAGTTCATACCAAAGGTGCTCGATGGGGTTGAGGTCATCGCTTTGTGCAGACCAGTTAAGTTCTTCCACACCAAATTCATCAAACCATCTCTTTATAGTCCTTGCTTTGGGCATTGGGGCACAGTCATGTTGGAATAGAAAAGGGCTTTCCCCAAACTGTTGCCACAAAGTTGGAAGCATTGTCCAAAATGACTTAGTATGCTAAAGCATTAAGATTGCTCTTCACTGGAGATAAGGGGCCTCCACAGTCGGCATATTGCAGTCATGCAGGTAATGTTCTTCCACTATCCGCCAAACCCAGACTCCCCATCTGACTGCTAAATAGAGAAGCGTGATTGATCAGTCCACAGAATATGTTTCCACTGCGCAATAGTCCAGTGTCAGTGTGCTTTAGACCACTTCACCCGACGCTTGGCAGTGGATTTGGTCATGTGACGCTTATATGCAACTGCTTGGCCATGAAAACCCATTCCATTAAACTTAATTTTTTTGTGCTTAAATTAATGCCAGTCTAAGTTTGGAACTCTTCAACTCACCAGTGTGAGTCTTGGCAATGCACCTTAGCAGACATTGACACCTCTGTGTGATTTTACGTGGTCTTCTGCTTTGTGGCTGATTTGCTGTTCTTCCTAACTACAATAACCATCTTATTGGAAAGGTGGCATCCTATCACAGTACCACGCTTGGCTCTTTTGTATCAAAATTGTTTGCGAATGGAGACTGCATGGCGAGGTGCTTAATTTTATAAACCTGTGGCAACGGGTCTAATTGAAACACCAGAATTCAATACTTAACAGGTGTGGCCAAATACTTTCATCCATATAGTGTATCTTGGCATAAGTGAGGATACGTATGCAGATACAGTCTTATTGTTGGCTTTGTAGGTTAGCAAAAGCATTTTTTATTTGATTCTATAAAATACAGGCAACCAAGGTAGAGAATGACGAAGGGAATCAGCTCTAGAAGAACGCTTCGCAAGGAAAATCATTCTACCTGCGGCATGCAATGTAGACTGTAGGGGACAATTTTATAATGTGGGAGTCTCATAAAGTGAACATTGCAATGATCAATGCAGGGGATGATTAATGCATGAATGAGAGTAATTGCAGTGCGAGATATCTGCATATTCTGAAAATGTTTTTAAGATGTACGTAACAGGATTTAGAATCAGATTGTATGTAGTGAACAAAAGACAGTTTAAAGAGAAGGGTAGCACCTAAGCATCGAGCTTTATGATTAGGGATTATATCAGTGTTGTCAACAGAAATAGAGAGACCAGATGGGTAGCTTTTATTAGCAGGTGGAAATATTTTTAGTTCTGTGATACACTTCAATGTTTGCTTGCCTTTCATCTCTTAAAAATTGGGTCTCATTCCTAGGTGACCATATTTAATATATTATTTTAATCTTTGTGAATCCAACTTTTTATTCCCTCTTCTCCACCACTCCTTAGGAAAACCATGCTCAGTTCTCCAGAACACTTTGAACCTTTGTATGCTGTCATTTTGACTTTGAATTTGATCTTGTGTCGTGATCTTTTAAATATGTTTTGTTCTATAACTGTTTGTTATGTTGACCTTATGATGAATAACATGTTAAAAAAAACCATAAGAAACATATAACCTTTATTGCCAAGTTATCTGAAAAAACTCATCCACTCAGTTAAGAAGCAACTGGGAGCAAAGCTGTCAGGGATATAGGTTCAGATCCACACTTTCTCTGCACGTGCTGAGCTGTTTAATTCCACACGAGATTGGGGAATGAACTAACCCCTGTCACTTTCCTCTCTCATGTGGACTTTATGGCAGATACAATGCCATAAGCCTGTTCCAAACGCATGCAAACGTGACCATATCTTGGTCAAAATGTATAGGTATACAGCTGGAACCAAGATTAGCAGTATAGGGTAAAAGGGAGACTTTTGATTACATTACTGCAAAATGCAGCTGCATGTGACAGTGAAATATAATTGCATAGCTTGTTGTATTAATATCACGGTTGCATCCTATAGACTCATTGTACAATATTGCAAATGGCAAAGCTTCCATTCATCAAAGAGGTCTGAGGACAATGAGAACTGCTCTCCTTTCAAAGGGCTTTGACTCTGTATACTCTACATCAGGGGTTCTCAACCCTCTCCTCAAGTACCACTAACAGTCCAAGTTTTTTAAATCTCCTTGCTGGAGGTGAGCTCATAACTGACAGTTACATTTTGAAAGCTCCACAGTTTTTGCAGGGAGACCTACAAAACATGGACTGTTAGTGGTACTTGAGGATGGGATTGAGAAAACTGTACCAATATTCGTTTGCTGAGTCTTTGCGCAGATTCAACATTATCTTGGGATATCAAACATTTTTTTATTGTCTTTCACTTTTCCAAATGCAATATAGTATTGTTAATTCTACAGTTTTAATTGTCAACGTTTGTGCCAATTTCACTAGTTTGTGTTCTAACTTAAAAATCGTAACAATGACTATTTTTATGTTACATACAGTCAGGTCCATAAATATTGGGACATCAACATAATTCTCATATTTTGGGCTCTATACACCACCACAATGGATTTGAAATGAAACAAACAAGATGTGCTTTAACTGCAGACTTTCAGCTTTAATTTGAGGATATTTACATCCAAATCAGGTGAACGGTGTAGGAACTACAACGGTTTCTATATGTGTTTCCCACTTTTTAAGGGACCAAAAGTAATGGGACAAACTAAACAATCCTAAATCAAACTTTCACTTTTTAATAATTTGTTGCAATTCCTTTGCAGTTCATTACAGCCTGAAGTCTGGAACGCATAGACATCACCAGACGCTGGGTTTCATCCCTGGTGATGCTCTGCCAGGCCTCTACTGCAAATGTCTTCAGTTCCTGCTTGTTCTTGGGGCATTTTCCCTTCAGTTTTGTCTTCATCAAGTGAAATGCATGCTCAATCAGATTCAGGTTAGGTGATTAACTTGGCCATTGCATAACATTTCACCTTTTAGCCTTAAAAAACTCTTTGGTTGCTTTTGCAGTATGCTTTGGGTCATTGTCCATCTGCACTGTGAAGCGCCGTCCAATGAGTTCTGAAGCATTTGACTGAATATGAGTAGATAATATTGCCCGACACACTTCAGAATTCATCCTGCTGCTTTTGTCAGCAGTCACAACATCAATAAATACAAGGGAACCAGTTCCATTGGCAGCCATACATGCCCAAACCATGACACTACCACCACCATGCTTTACTGATGAGGTGGTATGTTTTGGATCATGAGCAGTTCCTTTCCTTCTCCATACTCTTCTTTTCTCTTCCCATCACTCTGGTACAAGTTGACCTTTGTCTCATCTGTCCATAGGATATTGTTCCAGAACTGTAATGGCTTTTTTAGATGTTGTTTGGCAATCTGGTCTTCCTGTTTTTGTGGCTCACCAATGGTTTACATCTTGTGGGGAACCCTCTATATTCACTCTTGTGAAGTCTTCTCTTGATTGTTGACTTTGACACATATATACCTACCTCCTG
>WWET01000062.1:729329-756162 GCA_011038615.1 Limnodynastes dumerilii | reverse complement strand
TAATGTGCCGGGATAATGATTGTAGGGAACCTGGTGGAGGTATTTTCAGTGCCGGGAATTTAAGTGCCGGGACTTCATACCGGACCCACAGCATCAGCCCTCTATTTATAAGCTGTGACAGTCCCACACTGTAAGGTACAATACATGCTGCGGTAGCACCAGCGAACAGGGCACTATAAGTACCAGCATGCCACAGTGTTACACAGCTGCCTGGTGCTTGCCACGACATGTATTTATTAGACAGAACAGGGATATTTTTACAGTTTATGGGCCATATTCACAGATACGTTTTTGCGCTGAGTTCCCTGTGTATTTTTAGGATCGGATGAACTGCGCATGCTTAGTTACTTTATTTACACTGTTGACGTTGAATTTAAACACGGCATGTACTTGTGAATCGCACTTGGGGACATAAGTGCGGAGGGGCGTGTTTGAAATCCGTAAAGACAAAGTTACGTAAAAGTAGGTGGGGGGAGGCATTTAAATGACCATTTGAGAGCACAGTTAGTTACATACACACGTTCGCTAGTATTATACACACGTAAATGCACACGTATAGATAAAAGTGCGCTATGGAGGCGTAAGTCACTGAAAACCCGTCCGTGTGAGGGGAGTGTCATGGGTGTTGCCTTGCAATGTTCGTGCGCATAATTGCGTACTTTTAACTGATGGATCTCTGAACACGGCCCTATGTGCTGATTATGGATCTCTGAATACGGCCCTATGTGCTGATTATGGATCTCTGAATACGGCCCTATGTGCTGATTATGGATCTCTGAACATGGCCCTATGTGCTGATTATGGATCTCTGAACACGGCCCTATGTGCTGATTATGTTTCACTATGTGTTAGGATTTTTGGGTTTATTCTCGCCACAGTTTGCTGCATTTACTATTCAACCCTCCGACATTTACACTATTATAGTGTAGCAGGTGGCTGTGGTTCTGAAAATTAAGCTGACACGGGGCCCGGGGGCAGATGCCACAGTTCAAACCCACTAGAGGCTCGTTCTGCTAAAGTTTCTGTGGTTCTGATCAAGTTTTTGATGTCAGTTACAGTAAAACATCAGACAAGGAAAATACAAACATTAACCAAGGGTTCTAGCTGCCAGTAATGGCAGAACACATAATGAAAGGCACTTGCAGACCGTGCTGTTGCGCTATTGTCCATCAGCTGACATTCATTAAATAGGTTACTTAGGCAGCTATTCATAATTAGTCACGATTATAATGCATTATAATTAATCAAGACTGGGCAGGCTGCAAGGCTTACTTCAGAATGTCTGGACTTCCACAACAACAGTGTGAGTGTTTTATGTCCTGTCAAAAAAATAAAATCGTTTCTTTTCATGTGTTCTCTAAACTCACAGTTAATGCAGAAATGGGACATCATGTGCTAAAGCGTGATGCTGCATACCTACTGGGTATATTCATACTTGTATGTCATCTAATCCAAACCTAGTTTCTTGTTATAGCGGAAGTTCAATACATATAGCATTCCGCTGGGAGGATCTAGTGTTTTATTTATAGAGAGCAATATATACATAGGAAAATCCTTATTTACTAGATCGCAAAATAATGTAACCAAAATGTGGGATTCATTTCCGTGTGAGTCAATACTGGTTTTTTTTTATATATATTTTAACATGAGTTATAAAATTGGAATACAAAATGGAGGCCCAGAAATAAGCCCAGCTTGGACTTTGGATAAAGGTTATCAGTATAGTGATCATATTGTAGTAGTAAGATATAACTAGACAAATTAAATATAGAATAAAAGTGTGGGCACAACTATCAGAGGAGGGGAAAACGATATCCATTTAAAGGAATCTTATTCGGATATTTTTTGCTTCCCCTGCCCTGGTGATATTTGGGCTGTATTCAGAGATCCGTTTTCGTGGCCTGTTCTGTGCGTATTTTTAGGTACGTTTAATCTGCGAATGCATAAAAATACGCACAGGAGAATTTAAATAAAAATGGGTGGGGGGAAGCATTTAAATGAAGGAAAGTGGGCACGACTCTCAAGATACGCACGGACGGAGGACATATACGCATGGGACTGCACACGGAAAGTTACAGGTGGTCTATGGAGGCTTAAGTCTCCGAGAGCATGGCCGAGAGAGGGGAGTGTCATGGGTGTGAGGGGGTTTGGCCTGCACCGTGCATGCGTGATCTGGACATGGATCTCTGAATACGGTCCATTATTACCATTGTTAATAATGTAGGGATCAGCAATAGTATAGTGAAGCAGCAGCTGGAAGATATTGTGGCTTGTGATTGGTCCATAATGGCCCTTTGATTCTGATGGTGACCTTGGCTGCACTACTACATGCAATTCCTGCTCCTGAGAGCTGACAATAAGCATAAGCTAAAGGGCTAGATTTACTAAACTGTGGAAAAGGAAAAGTGGAGATGTTAACCATAGAAACCAATATGAAATTGAGAACTAAAATCTGATTGGTTGCTATGGGCAACATCTCCACTTTTCAGTTTCTGCAGTTTTGTAAATCAAGCCAAAGTGTTTGTGGTGCATATGCAGTGTAATTACTAACTGCATCAATACTTCAGATCATTCCCTTCAGTTGCATTGTAATATCACAACACACGTCAACCAGTACTAGGAGAATGTAAAGGAACTGACTTGACCCAAGTACATGCAGATAAAATGAAATGATTAGTTGCTGATTGACAGAATTGATTGCTTCCATCTCTGGCCTCATCATTTCAGAAAAATTAAGATGAGCTATTTTAATATCTAACTAAGTGACTGTAACCATTATCTAACAACGACCATAGCTTTGCCAGGAAATCTTCAACATGGATTGCAGTGCATTTCACTATCATAATCTTGAGTTGCAGTTGGAAAGTCAGAAGACATTTATAAATAAAGTTGTTACATGTTTGATACACCAATACCCAGGTGACCATTATTTATACATAATCTCTTTCTTAGTTTTACATGATCTGTTTTGTTAACATATTATCAGCTTAGTCTATGCTTGATATAGTTTGCCAGGAAGCTGTTCAATAAACTCATCATATGCTCTTGAACACTAAATGCCCCTTACATTCCTTTGTTTTATGATTTGCCTCAATTACACATTTCCATGGGACTGTAGCCAACCACATCTGAAATGCCTGCAGGGGATCTACTTGCTGTGAATCTATGTGTGTTGGACATTGAAAAATGAAATATGTTCCTAAGCTGTGGAGGAACGTGGCATTCCAAATCATCGGCTGTTTTTTCTGTGTCCAACTCTACTGCTCTATCCTGGAGAGAGATCAACTATCGGCCTCATTGCCAGCAAACTACGGGGACTGGCAAACTTCAGCTGCTCTCACAGAGACCTTGTTGTGCGAATAGATTAGAACTCGAGTATGTAAGCCCTCAATTGTACTATATAAATGATATATAAATACCTGGCTATACATTAAAACATGCATAGCCTTGGAAACAATGGATTGTGTTCATAATACGACTACAGACTTTTTCAACTATACAGAGATATCTGCAGGAAAATTGTACTGAACATTTACTGGTACTGTACCATTATATCCACAACAGAGCACAGCCAACCCATCTGCACGATATGCGAATCAGAGCCCCCTGTATGGAAGATAAGCATGGGGATGGGCAAAGGCATGCAAATTGTACATTAAGGGCTTGGCTAAGGGGTTATGTACGATGCAGTAGCCTTCCATGGGGAATTCTTAAGGTAGGGTCTTTGCTGAGGATACACAATCTGCTGGTAGGAGAGCAGGGGAAGTGCCCAGGGGGGCTGTCCAGAGGGAATGCAATGCTCACCTACATGCAGACTAGTGAATCACAAATTCCATATGATAGCCTCCGCAGCGCAGTCTACCTTACGGAATTGTGAATCACAAGTATCAATATGGTCCAATATCTTTAGCAGTAAGGAGCTCAGCACTTAATTGATTCATTGCACTTTAACTTATATTTTCACACACATACACAATTACACAAATTGAAGCACATACAAACACACTCACTACAAAATTAAGATGTTAAAAAGTTAAAGTATACAGAGGAGATGGAACAGAATCCAATAGCTGTACTTTAAAGAGATCTGGTTGGAAGACGCTTCAAAGGGGGGGTTACCAAGACCATGTCTGGATATGAGCAAGTCAAGGCGCTACAAAATTGACTCGTATATCATCACATGCTGTTGTTATCATGGCCCTGAGTCGTATATCATCACATGCTGCTGTTATCATGGCCCTGAAATCCAGCTGTTTTACTTCTCAATATCTCCGGTTCAGTTTACAGGATAGCACAACAGGGTTTTTATTTTTCTACTGACTGTCCAACCCATTTAAGTCACCAGTAAAAAACTTAAAAACTATTCATCACAAATTATTCAAGTGAAGTAATTTACAATTCAGTACTTGAAATCTGTACTGTGCTGTAGAGGAGTCACTTTTGGCGCATACTGATTTTGAATGGATGTTGAATAGAGTAACTAACTATATTATACATTATAATTGCCAGAGACCCCAAACGCGAAGTACGGAAGGCCTGCGCTTACTGTGCAGGAGGCGTCTCAAAATGCAGCGTATTGCATTGAAAAGCCACACCACCTGGCTTTCATAGTGCTATAAGTAACAACAATGAAGATTGGAAGGGCTCAAATGCAGGAGGGAAGCTGATCTCCAAGGAGACCAGGAGTATGTCACAGACTTCTGAACATTCCAAAAGAGCAAGTATGTAATACAGAAAGGTATTAGATGAATGGAGGTAAACAAGAACACCTCCTTCATTGACAAAATATACACTAATAATAGTGTTTATCTCTAAATGCATTGAAAATGGCATATGTTGATAATAATCTTATATATAAAATTAATTTGTCTGGTGTTTGTTTGTCTGTCCGGTTATGTATCCGATTGACTCCACTGCACCAATTGCGATAAAACCAATGCAAAGTGGTCCAGTTGGATCCTGGCCAGGTTTAAGGGTGGTTAGGGTCCCAGTCGGACCTGCCATTCTTGTACACTGGGCAGAACTCTGACCCAGGGAACCGGTTCTGGGTCTTCCACTGGATGGATTTGGACGCAAACTTCTCCAAGGGGAGGCAATTGCTCTGGCATGCATAACGGACTGGTTATTTTGGAGTAATACCTCCCAACTGTCCTTATTTTCGGGCTGAAAAAGGGGCAGGGCTTATGGAAAAGAGAGTGTGGTTTGTACAATTTGTGACGAGTTTGAGCTGAATGAGGGCAAAACTTATTTTGTTCCAATTTCTGGATCTTAAATTTTGGAAAACATCTCGCAATTGTTGAGTGATTATAAAACTGAACAGAAGGGATGCTGGGGATTAGGGCTACTGGCACCACCCCAAAAACAATAACCACACTGGGCCGCCCCCTCATGGGAGTGTTGGAAGAGCTACTAAGCGGTTAATTATTTTTAATATGATGACAGTTACATCCACTCATTGATAACTTGAAGATTTAAACTTGGGCAATGCTGGGTATTTCAGCTAGTCCCTTATATTTATTTTGTGCTGAGAAGTTGTAATACAACACAAACATTAAATAGGTTATTTTATAAATACTCCCTTGTGAATTTTTGTTCTTTTACATTCAATAAAGAGTTTTGTGAACTTTATATAACATGACATTGCTGCCAGGGCAAACAGTTGACTCTGGAGTTTGAAGGGTTAGTTCTATAACCAATTTTCTCCAGTTGCTAGTAACTTGGATGCAATATACATTGTAGACAACTCTTGGCTGTTCCCATTGTTACATCAAAATTTCTTGCTTGGTTTCTGACAATGCCTATCAAAAATCCCTGAAAAAGACAGCCGTTTCACATATTTTTTACTTTAGGTGTATAAATATAAATCAAAGTTCAAGAACAAAATTTCAGCAACTTACGTACTTTGCTTTTTTTGTTGTTGTTACTTAAATAAAATTGACTGACAGGGATGATTTAACACGCAGGCTGTGCCTTGGATGATCTTTAAAATGCCTTCTACTTTCCTTCTAAGGATGCAAATGAGAGATTTACTAGCACAGGCTTCTCTGCACTCTGATACTGTTAAACTAGAAATGTATCCGTAACTAAAAAAACCTGTTTTCACATTAACAAATATAAATCCATATGCTGCTTTGTTAAACATTGTCTAATGCCATAGATTAAAATATTCACAGATCCGTTTTTTGAAAGTACGCAATTATACGCACGCACGTAGCAAGGCCTACACCCACCAACACCCACGACACTCCCCTCTCCCGGCCGTGCAATCGCAGACTTACACCTCCATAGACCACCCTTCCATAGACCACGTGTGTACTTACGTGCGTATATGTCTTCCATGCGTGTGATTCTTTATAGCCGCGCCCTCAAGGGTTCATTTAAATGCCCCCCCCACCCACTTTCATGTAAATTTTCAAGTACGTATTTCTACACTGCCCCTCCGTCTGTATGTCCCCAAGTGCGATTCACATGTCCGTGCCTAAAGCACTTACTTGCGCATATTCTACGGAACTTATGTAAATAAAGTTACTACACATGCGCAGTTAAAACGTACCTAAAAATACGCACGCAACTCCACGTGAACACGGATCTGTGAATACGGTCTTTTCTCTTCAACAATATGTAATAGGGGATGCATTTCTCCATAATATGTAGCTTTAGATATCTATTTTCTTGTGTTGACTGGACAACCTCAAGGGACATTATTAACTAATATAAATTCCTAACTGTAAACAGGGGAGGAAAAATAAACAGAATTGTAAAAATATGTAATTTGTTACACTAATGTTTTAACTGACTTTATTGTAAAAGCTTCAAACCCATGCCTGAAAATAATTAAGTGGGTTTGTAGCATAAATCATTGTGGCAGGTAATAATAATCAGCATGGTTATTGGTGTTTATATTTTTACAGAGTTTGTACAGCGTAATGGGAATTACGTGGCGCGCTCTGTCACATGATGTCACCTGGTGTAGCGAGCAGAAGTATCCTTCTGTGTCTCCTTTCCTTGGCCATCACATGACACTATTAAAAGTAAATAAGTTGAAGTCCAAAACAATTGCTGTGGTTCCAAAGCACAGAAGTATTTATTGAAAAATGGAAGAGAGTGAACAAGTTGCAACCCGATCAGATGCAAACTTAAAGGTAATGTGGACAAAAAATATCACCAAGACTAGTACAGAGCATATGCAGCTAGTACCCAGGGCCACCAAAAGGAATTCTGGTCCTCGGTACAGCAGCTTCTTAGGGTCCCCCCTCGATAGCTGATTATAACAGAAATATTTATGCTGTCACCGGGGGTGTGCTCAAAACATTGGGTTAATGCCTAGTAGGTTTAAAGCGCCAAGTCACCCCTCCACAAAAATACCTGCATTGCCGCTTAACTAGAAATGTACTCATCCGTGTCATATCCCCTAGCTCCAGAACAAAAGTAATGTAATCGTAATTAATAGTCTAATAACATTCTTTCATTGTAAAGCACAGTGTAATATGTTGGAACCTAAATTAAAGATTAAAAAACTTAAGGAAAAAACAAACAAACAAACAAAAAAACATAACCTAAAAATATATAATTCAGGGTGCTCACTTTCCAAATTCTTTATCAATATTGTATGGCTACTGCTATCCATTCGCCTCCCTTCATTGTATGCCACAGCCATCCTGTCTGACCCACTTTGAATATCTCTAGGCATCCTTTTCACCCTCCTTGTATATCTCCAGCCATCCTTTCACATCCCCTTCCTCCCTTGCATGTTTCCAGCAATACTTTCCCTCCAGTCCCTGGCCATTCCTTATTGCTACCTTTAATTGACTTACCTGGGCTTTGCTGGCATCCCAGTCCTGAAGGTCTTCTTCTTATTCACTCCTCCATATCTCTCAGCTCAATGAATGATGCTGATGTGGCCCCCCAACATTCCCGAGTCATGGTAAATAGTACCCCTCCACCCTCATCTTGGTGCCCCTGCAAGTACCAGGAGAGGAGCTTCACTAGAATACTATCATTCAACAGGCACAGCTGTCCATTTATTCACATGGCTACAGGTAGTAAATAACATCACAGTTAGAAACAGTACATTTACACAGATCAGCTTTCAATAGTTCAGAAGGCCAGGACATTCTAATGGCACAATACTTGATAGATGAGATCTTTTGTTACACTGCTTGGTAGCTATGCTTACATGTACACCTTAATGTTCTTTCTGTGAAACTCTATTTTAATACGAATCTGAGAGTTATATTAATGTAGCATGCGATGTGGTTACATTTCCTGTATTTACAATATCATGCACAGTTAGGGCCTGATCCAGACTTATGCTCGTGTGCGGGTATATGGCGGTCGTATGCATAAAACGGCCATTTGTACTTACTGCGCATGCGTGGGGCAGATGACACGCTAATGTTATGGTCTGTAAACCTGTGCGTATGGGCCTTCGCTTCATATTACCGATCATGGGGGCGTGGCTACCATACGAAAGCCGTAACCACACACCGAGGGCGGTGTGAGGAATTTAAATTGTACAGTATGGGCGTGCTAAGCGTCATTAATAGGCATTGAATGTAAGCACGGCCACGGGTACGAACACAAAAGTTAGGGTAGGGTTTGCCGAGCGTATGGAAGCTAAACTAGGTACAAGCAAGGGGAGGAGTGCCTATTGCCTTGCATCGGTGGTACATTCGGAGTAAATACGCTACGCACATGAGCGTAGGTCTGGATCAGGCCCTTAGTGAGTAAATCACATTGATTATGATTCGAATTTTAGTTTTCCTTTTACCACCACCCTAAGAGAGCCTTTGGCAGCCATACTTGTTTTGCTTACAAACTTTTTGGAATGACATTGGGCCAGACCCAAAATTTCCCCAAATTCCATGGGTTACAATTGGACTTCAGATGCTTCTCAACACTAGACATGCACATGGATCCATGGCAACTGATTGGCACACATTGTTATCCATTCAGAGTTAAGAGTAATGATTTGTCCAACAGAGTTACTGGGCTGAGTTTGCATTCCTTTAACCATTTTACAGTACAGGGGTTCCTTATCTGAGCACCAAGCCCAACTTCCATAACTCGTGGCTATCAGGATAATGCAGTCCAATGCTTACAGATCCTCTAGATCTTTGGCTCAAGAATCTAAGCAAAATAAGTCTGAGGGTAAAAAGATTCAGTAAGAGTCTATTTGTGTGGTAGATGGGCTAGCCGGTTTCTAACTCCTGTACACTGGTAGGTTTCTAGTAAGCAGTCTTGTCTGTCCATCATAGTATATTATGCATGGGATCAAGGACAACAGAACAAGAGATAACTAAATAGCTCCTTTTGTTCTACAAATATATGGGGGCACCAAGAAATAAGTATTTATAGTGGGGGAACTGCATAGTTATGAATTTATTATGTAGGAACTGCATATTCCTTATTTCTTTGCTGGGGTGTCATTTTTTTTAAGTTATACTAATGAGCCACCCATTGTTTGATCTGGGACTCCATTGCACTAAAGGAGGACGGGGAGCTTCGTCTCATCTCCCGAGGATCAGGTAATGCCTTGTGACTCCATTACCCATGCTACTGGCTCTATTGTACTGGTAATCAATTTGGTTCCCGAACTGCATAAACTGTATGAGACGATCTATTAAATTGCTGTCCATATAGTATTATTACTCCTACCTCCAACATATTGCAAAAATGTATTATTTACGGAATAACTGGTACCAATTTAATGTCTTGACTTAATTGTCTGTGTGCTCTGCTAATTACCTCTACAAACTATTTATACTGCAGTATATTGAATTTAATTGTGGAAGCTACATATATATGTGTTTTTATTATGTGTTTGGAATAAAATTTCAGATTTGCCGTTTATACACTATTTAATCAGAACCAAATGCTTTGGAATTATTTTACAAACTTAATTTAGCGCTGTTTATATATCTAGGCATATATATTTTTTCTTTATACTAATGATATGACCTTTATTTTAACACAGACAAGTCAGGATTTTTTTTTTCAGAATCAAACCGCCAAAAACTGCGTCCAAAAATCATTTGGTGGAAAGGGCAGACAAACACACAATGACATCACATACAAACCAAACTATCTGAGGAGGATAATGGAGGGGTTGGTGGTGGTGGTGGTAGCCTCCCAGTCTGTCTGTTAATACCCAATCTTGTTTTTACACATACTACATGTTTTAGTCTGCTTAGGTAGTAGTTTACTTTACACACAACATAAGCACATTGCTGCGGGTATTTTTAGTACATCACATTATATGCATATTTGCGTATAACCCATGACAGTCCCAGACTGACAAAGAGTAGTAATCGATTTACTCATCATATTTCTTATTGTGACATCAAAGCATAATCCATGTATACACAGACTGACAGAGGGTAGTTATAATAATGACAATACCACCATCAAATCATTATTGTGATTCGTGGTAATACTTAAAAGAGAAATTTCTTTAATTATATACACACCATGACATGATAGATGGAGAGAGAGGGTCTCTATGAAGTAACATTGTAAGTTTACTGTATGTAGGAGATCCCAGTGTGACAGTACTAGACTGGGAGCAGAAAGTAATGGAATGCAATCCTACACACAGAAGAGTCTTCAGAATGCCCCCCTTTCCAATATATATATATATATATATATATATATATATACTGTACAAGAAACGGCACTCTTGCTAAATCCACAGCTTGCTGGGGTGCACAATGAGGAAGAAGTATGTAGACATCGTAGAAAGTATGTCACTCCCAGACTTGAAGTAAATTTAAATGCTTTTATTTTTCCGACGTTTCAGAGGTCAAACTACCTCTATCATCAGGGACAAAACCAACAATAACCACACTAACACACAGTGAACATATAAATACCTTAAAAAACTCACCCATTGGATCCTGCATAGCGGGAATCACCTGTGAATGCCGTCTTGGTGATCATGAATGCATCGGCATAACGCTCACCTCATCGTCATATCCGGGCGCCAGCAAACAAGACGTTGTCCTGGAAACCCCAGGATACAATGATTCCGTGTTCTAGGCCGGCCCCGTAGGCGGAGTTATGCGTGTGTTTACATGTCAACCAGGAACGGACTCCACATGGTGAGAACTCACTAAGTCAGATCATATAAAACAAAGTGAAGAATTTAAAAACAGGAGTTTATCCAAAAGACCATTACTGTTACATAATCCATGATGCACAAAAATTTAAATTAGTTATATCCAAACAACATACATAATGAGAGTTATCCTAAAAAAAGGGATAGAACAATTTAAAGGCTTGAAAAAGTTGAAAACATTGGAAACATCAATTTTATGAAGCATCTATCCAGAACTACCATCCAATCTTAATACTCACAAGGAGCATACAACATAATCCCCAATTAATCAAATAAAGCAATGTAAGGGCAGGTAATCATTAAGTCCTTTGGGGCGTACAGTCTCTAGTCTATGTATCCAACGAGACTCCAACCTTAGCAATGCCAAGTCTCGATCTCCACCTCGGATAGAAGGGGGGATATGATCAATGAGTTTGAATTTTAATTCAACGAGTGAATGTTTGAATCGCAGGAAATGGTTAGCCACCGGTTGATCTGCAGTACCTGTGGAGAGGGCATTTCTGATGGCAGCTCTGTGTAGAGCGAATCTTTCTCGGAATGACCTCCTGGTCTTCCCGATATAACTTAGACCACACGGACATCGCAACATATAAATAATAAATTTTGTGGTGCATGACATCACATGTTTGATATTATAAATATGCGTAGTAATAGTGCAACGCCGTCTACGTAGCGGTTAGGAGCGTAAATTCGCTAAGAGCGTGCCTTCGAATCGATCGCTAGCACTTAAGATCTTAAGTGCTGCGAAAGTTTAAGATCTGAAGGATTTGCATGGAAATGGGCGGGGGGAGGCAGGGAGATGAGGGAAAGTGGGCGCAGGCAGACACTTAGGATCGCAAATAAACGCTACTACTTCCCTTAAGATCTCAAATGACAGCGCAGAGTTAGGGTTTCTCAATGGTGGTCTAACTTTAAGATCCGCCGCTGTTTGCAAGGAGAGTGACTGTTTATGCAGTGGGCTGTAGCCTGGTAAGATCTTACCTAAGGTGCGTATATTTGCGATCTTTTCGCAATCGCATCTCTGAATCACCCCCATTATGTGAACTGGAATGCAAAAGCCTGGTAACTGATTTCCCTATAGCACCCACACAGCTATACTGGCAGCACGTTGATATTATTACCCTTATATTGCAGTAACAGAAGCTCACTATGAAAAACCTGTGTACGGCTTCAGGCACACAATGATAAATTCTATTTCTGAATGTAGCGGTTACTACACATTTGCAGTTATGACTGTATACTTCTTAACAACCAATGACTTAAGGAAAGGAAGTTGCTTTTAAGTGACATGCATAAGAATAAACCAGACCTGCTATGGAATGCATGATTGACAACTTACTCTCCACCCAAAATGCAAACTGAACACCTACCTGGCTGTATATAGGAAAGCTGTCCATCATAATGTAGCATTTCATTATGTAACAATGTGACTGCCTTGTACCTAATGTAGACCAGAAATGTTTACATTTCCTGCATTGCACATAAGGAAGCTATGCAGAGTCATTACTCATTCACTAACATCACATACACAGTATTGCCTCTGTGTCACTATACATCAAAATGACGTAATGAGTGCATGAATGAGACCTAGGAATCAGCTTAAATAGCTTTATACACAACTATATACCTAAGAATACAACATTTATCAGCATAAAAATGTGCCCATGCTAAACTTGGCATGCAATATGAGACAGATGTGGCAATGTTTTGTTATGCTTGCCCCATCCATTGTGTATGCATCTTAATGAATATTGATTATCCATACAGTAGGTATCCAATAGGTAATGTATGTGACTTATGGACAGCTTAGTTATAATGCAAGCCAAGCTGAGCAGGGACACATCTGTATGTCAAGATGTGTCTACCTGTACATCCCTGTCATTTGCACCAGCTGTGTAGCTCATAAATATTAATGCCACATAAGTGTAACCACATGTACTGCATGCATGACGTTGGTCTGTCAGTCCGCATGGAAGAGGACAGTGAACTCCCCTGTCACTCTCATGTCTTGTGGGAATGGTAGCTCAGTTTGGCTGCCACAAGGCATCAGGGGTCAAGGTAAAAAACAGCCCAAACTGTAAAATGTAAACGCTACCCTCGCCCACCTTATGGAGTTCTGTACGCCTGGATATCCATACCATAACATCTGGCATAGGGTCGGTCCCATAAAACAGTGCAAAGCAGACCCGGGACATTCTGGGTTAAAAAACCTGTGTTAGCATCTTTCACACCACCACTTGTTGGGGTCCAACACAGGATGAACCCTTCTTTTTTAGTCTAAGTCCCGGGTCATTAGACCGGGGACCAGGTAGCTTTCAGATCACCACCAAAAACCCTGGTCTCAGCTGAGACCCGGGATTTTGACCAAAAACCCGGGTTTTTAATGGTGATCTCAAAGGGGTATTTGTTAGAGAGAGAAATCAGCCAATGAAAGCATCTACCAGTATGCTTCAATACTGTAATACTAATCATATTGAAGTGGTTATGTCATATATATACAGGCCAAATTCCCAGGTTAAGTAGTTTTATTAATGTTTTACTGCACTTTTACATTAGAGACAGTTGGACTGTAGATGGACGTGGAAACCAAAAACTGAGCTTCAACTCTCACGTGACATCTGACAATTGTTCTGTGCTACTTAGCTCAGAATTTGCACACACATCTGACATTCAGACAGTCCAACAAATTTGGTCAATGATTGTGGTCAAACTATAAACTCTGCATCGAATCTATAAATATCGATTGTCACTTATGTGAAAAATGTCTGAATATAAAGTAAAATAAAACAAGGTAGTTGTATGTGATAATTATCTATGTCTCTCGCAGTGAGCAATGAGGGCTGCCCAGTACTCCTTTATAGGAAAAATAATTAACATTTGAACATGCTAATGTAACAATCTGTTTCTATTTAGGGCTTTTTTTGGGCGCAAAACCAATATAGCATGAATCATTTCGTAATACATTCCAAAATTGCAGACAGTACTAATTAAATCATTATACTTTTTTCTCTTTACACAATGTTATCACAGCAAAGGAACTAACTGTTGACTATGTTTTATGATACAATGGTCTCAGCAAGGGTGATAACATGTTCCAAAGTCATCTTATGACACCTGTGTAATTGTCCAAGTTGTTCCACAACTAGTCATTTTAGACATAGCTCCTTATGTCATCCTAGAGTTGACATTTCCATGAACATTTATCACATATACATTGAGGATGACAGGATTATCTAGCTGTTTAGTAATATGGTACATACCAAGTGGTAACATTTGGACCACGAGACAAAGGGCCGTATTCAGAGATCCATTTTTTAGGGCAGTTCCGTGCGTATTTTTAGGATTGGATCAACTGAACATGCATAGTAACTTTATGTACGTAGTTTACGTTGACCATATGCACGTAAGTGACTAACAGGCGTACATGTGAATCGCACTTGGGGACATACGCACAGAAATCAGACATACAGGAAAATTTACATAAAAGTGGGTGGGGGGAAGCATTTAAATAAACGCATGGAGGTGCGGTTATCAATAATCGCACTGACGGAGCACATATACGCACGTAAGTACACACGGAAAGAACAGAGTGGTCTAGGGACTCGTAAGTCACTGACGGCACGTCTGGGAGAGCGGAGTGTCAGGGTTGTTGGTGGGTGTTTCCTTGCTCCGGCTGTGCATATAATTGCATACATTAAAAAACGGATCTCTGAATACAGCCCAAAATCTTTTAAAGATGGTACTTATCTGTTTTGGTAATTTCTCAGATATCACCTTTCTTCAGGATCTGGTATGAAATGTTGACAGGTCAAAATGTAATGTAATACAGACAGCTTGTAATAAACTTCAAAAATGGTCTTTCTAAAGCCGTGATGGAAGAAAGTCTAAAGCAAAAGACGAAACGCGTCGTTAGTGCTTTGTCAATTACCACTATAACAGCCATCTTCCATCATAGCTTTAGAAAGACCAACTGTACCTATTAGCATTGAAACTTATATGTACCATTAGCACATGTTTTCAGCTTTGGGGATGCCCGGCTATACATGTTGGGACCTTTAAATACTCCTGGATGAAAGTCTTCATGCACCTTTAATGAACAGTATGACTGTGGACTCAGATTGGCCAGATTGCACAATTAATATCAACAACATACGGCTAGTGAGTACTTTCATTCTTTTGGACTTTCAGTTACTTTCCTGCAATCATCTCAGTAAAAATATAAGTTTGACTGAGTACACTTTGCAGTGTTGCTGGAGTGCAATTACCATTCAGACCTTGGAAGATCTGATGTGAGGTTTCCCTGCGGCTGCTTTGCTGTATATATTGTGTGGCCAAATACTATACTAGTTCCAGTAACATTAAACATTCACTGATAGTCATTATTCATTCTAGGAGGTTTCTCCTGTATCCAGATTGCTCTGAATATTTCTTATAGTTGCTGTTCTCTTTACATTTTATATG
Organism: Limnodynastes dumerilii; assembly: GCA_011038615.1. Taxonomy (NCBI): domain Eukaryota; kingdom Metazoa; phylum Chordata; class Amphibia; order Anura; family Limnodynastidae; genus Limnodynastes; species Limnodynastes dumerilii. The sequence goes on along the minus strand of WWET01000062.1, from coordinate 740,585 downwards.
TTTTGCTAGATATTAATAAAATATTATTGTAATAATATTTAGTTATTACTTGCTCTCTTTTTTACCATCCATTAAAAAAATTGTATCTGATATATTTTAGATGGTGCAGAAAAGTCAAGGTACAATTCACCTGGCGGAAATCCTTACGAGCGAGGGGAGTATACTCCCCTCACACATATGCGGAATCTGGATGCGATGGAGATCTGGCATTTGACCTCCGCTACCGATGCGAATGGAACAATAGTCTATTATGGAGTTAAGACTGTTTCCTTTTCCTACATATACTTGCTCTTCATTAAATTTCTTACACATTGGATTGTGGGAGTACATTGGTGAAGTACCCTCTATGATCTTCTCTGCTCTCCTTCTACACCTGTGTTGAATAAACATCTCCGAGCTATGGCACAGAATTATGGTGCTGGGTTCTGTATCTCCATGTCTGAAGCCCCATTTGTGTAGGTGCCACACATTATTCCATTACTTCCAAAGCCTTGTCTAGAGAGGGGAGGTAGATAGAGTATAGAGTGTTCTGAGTATTTTAGAACAGGCAGGGTGGGATGGTCCTATGAGCTTACCATACTCCATCAGAACATACACTTAAAGTTGACCAACGTTCGAATGTTTTACAATTGTCTATTCTCTTACCTAGTTCTTATTGGCTGTATGATGTACATACACTGAACATTATACATGGGCTTTAGCTGTTTAGTATTACTTTGTATTAATATTAATATTAGTATTATTTTGTTTGGTGCCTGTAGAATGTCCTTGTGTGTAATATACTTAATGTGCTGGGTCTGACCATTCTTGCAGACAGGATACTGTAATTTTGGCTGCGTTTTCAGCATCAGTTCTAAAAATGCCAAATATGTAATTGCAAGAAGTCCATAAAAGGCTAGAGAGCAGGGAAAGGTTTCTTAGCCCAGCCATGCTCTCCCACGCAGGGAATGTGAGAGCCATTCAGCCTCTTCACTCTCACTCACTCCAGACCATTAACTCATTCCCAGAGAAAGCACCTTAACAGCAACTTGTAGCACATAGATCAAGAACAGACCATTGCTATTAACCTCTCCCTTCCCAGCCAGGTGTGGAACAATATGGTATTTTCCTTCATGGAAAATATAATATAAGTACAATGTTGCTATTGGGTGTACCGTCTCTCACACAATATGTTTGTGTCACGTAACGGTTTTGTCTGAAGACTGAAGATGGCATTTTTGCTTTACCTGACGAACAGTCTAGCCACGTCCAGTCTCACTACTTTTTCTCACGTTCTGTCACACCAAAGGCTGCTTTTGATAAATGACATTTTGATAACAAGAAGACTGGAAAAACCAGGCAGTCTGGATATTGGGGAAGCTGCTGTGGCATTGGGTACACAATGGAACATGGGCTTAGGTCACTTCCAAGGCTTTAAATGTCAAGATAATCATTGCAGACATTAGTGCATTGGGGGTTTCTACAGCTCTAACATATATTCAATGTTCTTACGTGTATATTCAGACCATTTTGATAACACAATTGTTTAAAATAACACTTTGCCAATGTTGCTATTGCACAAGCTGCTGTACATGCCTCTCTCTCCTAACCTACTCCATTAACCCCTGCAAGGTAGGACTATTACTCCACCATGGGTTCTGCTACATAGGTATCACAACTTTCAACACTGGATTGGCAAGTCATTTGTAGTCAGTTATAGTGTGTGTGTGTGTGTGTGTGTGTGTGAATGCTGACAAAATGGTTCAAAAATGACCTCACCCAATAATCAGACTGCTTAAAAATCCTAAACAACCCACTGACCACAGTGCTGATACTGGGCCAATTCCTGAACAATACAACTACCACTCTGCCGATCCCGTTATCAAAGAACGCTATGGACAAATCCCCAGCTATTGGACAGTCTGCACTATGCAATGTCACAAATGACTGACATACAGTAACACTCTGCATAGGGTGCAGCTGGCATAAGGTTGAAAACCATTGGCCCACTCCCATTTGCTCCAAAAATAAGCATAAAGCACTCACTCATTCATTCAATAAAATATGCCCAGATAAAATGGTTTTATATGTATCGCATGAAAGATCGCTGTTAAAAACTGCCTTTCATCTAACTGAAAATGTTTGACTGCTTGCTAGCCAGCAAATGCAGAAAGAGAAACAGAACAAGAATTAAATAATAATTAACTAGTATCAAATAAACACACTTATGCTTGTTATTTCAAAAGGCATGTTGCGAATGATAGCTCAGAGATATGTAAACTTTGAACATCTAGCAAAGCAACAATGAATAAGAACAAGAGGCATTGCAATTATGAAAGGATAAAAAATACTAGATGATGATGTTTAGACATAAGAACTAAATTAACATAGAAAAAAGTTCCTTTGGTTTTGGTGAAATGTTCAGAACTAAATGTTACTCGATAAAATCTGAAAGCTGTCTTTAAAACAAACACTCCTAGATCTTAGGGGAAAAAAAGAAAACAAGGAGCAACTATCATTCAGAGATCAAAGAAGATGTTATTTTCTGATTATCTTGATGGAATTTTTTGTTTGTTGTTTTACAGAACTATGGTTACTGATGAGCATTGGATGTGACTGAAGGGGTGTACAGCATTTCCTCTCACTACTAAGCTGTATGATATGTAAAAAGGCTTGTGTGCATTCCAAAAAACAAGATGACATCACAACAGGTGTGCTGTCATAAACCGATATTCTTAGTCTCAATGACATGGGAAAAAGGTTCACGTGGGATCTAGGGGTACATACAAAGGTTCAACATTTGCTTTCAATGTTACCTAATTCTCTCTGCAGATGAAGAGAGAATGTCTGTATTTCAAAAAAATTCCACTGAACCTTAGCTGATGTTTATTGGCCAACATATGCACCCACAGCAATTGTATAGTGGGCTGCCTTAGGCCAAGTCAGAAGGCTACTAGCTTTTTTCCTCTTTAACATGTTTCTAATAGAGATGATCAGGCCTTGTATGTGAGTCACACACTCCAGGCCATCTAGTGGCTAAGTCTTAGTTAACTGGCAGTTTAAGAGGTATATATTTAAACAGGAAGGATGTAGAGAGGTTATGGAATGCAGGATTCTCTTTGGTATACAGTATATCACATATAGCTCCTCTTCTGTTCCTTGTCAGCTTATAGAATTATAGGCTTATATTTCCCCTCATATTCTGCATTCAAATGTTTTAAGGATTAGGAACTATTGGTCCCAAAATTCTATTCTTTGGGGAACTCAGCAGTGTCTGGGGTAAATTAGGCATTGTGAATGCAGGTTGGACATCAGACTTAGGGATTTCCTGAACTCCTATAGTTGGTGGTAATCAGGGGCGGATTGGGAACCGTATTCAACCTTAAGAAGCTCCAGTTTTTTAAGAAAGGTCTTTTAAGAAATTACCTACTACGCATGTGTAAGAGGTAGTTCTACATACCATTTAGATATTTAAGAAGGAAGAGGAATGCCACGGCAGCCTGTTCTTTTTTTAAAAAACTGGGTGCAGATTCGACCGCACCTAATTCATTCTGATCTGTGAAAACGATCCTTAAAGTGGTTCTGGAAAAATAATCTGCAGGCAGCCACATGTAGGTGGGATCAACTATTGGCGGGAGTCACAAAATACGTAAACTGGATTAGTACAGAGTAACAAACTTTAATTAAATAAGTTAAAAATATATGATATGGGGCAGGGTTATGTATCAACAATAAAGTACAAAAAAAGTGTTATGTAAAAGAGTTACAAGCATATATAGTATCTACTTATATAGTATGTATAGTGACCTGCAGGTAGTCACTTCCACCCAAGTGACCACCACCCAATACAGCATACTAGTGACCATCACCCAATACATACAGCATCCTAGGGACCACCACCCAAAACAAACAGCATCCTTATGACCACCACTCAATACATACAGCATCTTAGTGACAACTACCCAATACATATAGCATCCTAGTGACCACCACACAATACAAACAACATTCTAATGATCTCCGTTTTATAAAGACATCATTATAGTAACCACCACCTATGACAATCAACATCCCTGTAAGTCATATGGTCACTTTGCCCCTGGTGTTAATATTATATATTATTTAAAATGAATAGGTCAGAAGTGTGTTTTTTTGTCTGTAGAGAACTATATTTTTTTTAACCAGGTAAACTAAATGTACATCACTTTGACCGATACTGTATGTGGTTTAAAAATTTTTGGACAACTCGTGAAAAGGAAGACAGATATTTTATTTTGCAGTCATGGTATCTACATTATCTGGAATGTTTGAGAATTTGGGCCTTTCCATTAAGGGGTTTTCCATAATTTTGAGAATGTCTAAATTATACTAAATTACAGCACATTTATAAGCTACTTGTTTCTTTTCCCACACTTTGTCCACTGACTTTCTCCTTACAGATGGGATCAGAAGGCATTTTGATGACCATGTCTCTGTGTATAATTACTTTAGTTTTTTGAGAATTATAGTTAGAAACACAGAAACATAGAATTTGATGCAAAAAAATCCAATGGGCTCTTCTAGATACTTCAAGCATTATTTGTTGCATATTTTATTACTTTTTGTTTGATTGATTTCATTTATTTATTTTTAAGATTTAGGTCATAAGGTTATCTTTATTTTTGGTTTTAAATGGTTATAGTATACCAGCCTCTACTATCTTTAACTTAAGACTATTTAAGTTCTACCCTTTCAGTGACGGAAAATTTCCTCACATTTTTATAAACTTGCTGCATTCCACTTTAAGGGGGTGATTCAGAGATGCGATTGCGAAAAGATCGCAAATATACGCAACTAAAGTCAGATCTTAGCAGGTTACAGCCCACTGTTTAAATAGTCACTCCCCTTGCAAACAGCGGCGGATCTTAAAGTTAGACCACCATTGAGCAACCCTAACTCTGCGTTGTCATTTGAGATCTTAAGGGAAGTAGTTGCGGTTATTTGAGATCCTAAGTGTCTGCCCGCACCCACTTTCCCTCATCTCCCTGCCTCCCCCCGCCCATATCTATGCAAATCCTTCAGATCTTAAACTTTCGCAGCACTTAAGATCTTAAGTGCTTGCGATCGATTCACAGGTCCGCGCTTAGCGAATTTAAGATCCTAACCTCTACGTAGATGGCGTTGCACTATTACTACGCATGCGCATTGATGCGAATTTTCTAAGATCTTTTAAGATCTTTTCATCTCTGAATCAGCCCCTAAGTGCATGTCTTTGTGTTCTAATACGTCTTCCTCTGAAGAATGCCACTCTCCTGTACATGGTTAAACACCTTCATATATATTATAAATTCTATTATATCCTCCCTCTCCATTCTCAGTATCGGTTGGAGTCGCCACCTTGAAATGCTGCGTGTCGAAGTTGAGACAGTCAAAAATTGATTTTCATCTGTTTCCATTTAAAAAAGGCAGCCTTTTTCAATTTTTTAATCAAATGGGTAAGTATGCTATGGTCAGTCTCCAGAAAAGGGAGTCCTAGGGTTAGGCCATGGGAAGGGGAGCCTTAGGGTTAGGCCGCAGGAAGGGAAGTCTTAGGGTTAGGCAATGGGCAGGAGAGTCTTAGGGTTAAGCTACACGGAGGGGAGTCTCAGAGTTAGGCTTTGAAGAAGGGAGTCTTAGGGTCAGACTGCGAGAAAAGGAGGATTAGGGTTAAGGTCATGGAAGGGAAGGTTTAGGGTAAGGATTAGGCATAGGTTTGGGGTAAAATTTACACTCCGTCTTTGCTGTTATGGTCATCTGTTGCTTTGCCTCTGCAAGGCAAAAGCAATCGAATTCCCAGCCAGTTCGGAAGAGAACGGCCCTTTTGAAAACGATAGCGGTGACTGGTAGTGTTACCGGTGAATTGAGGACTTATGACTCACGCCTTCCTTACAACTTTATACTACATTTCGGCCTCATCACTGGTAATACTTTTATGAATGGGTGTTACAATCCCCCTTGCTGTTTAGCCATCTCGATATACATTCCGGTCCAGACTGAGAATTGGTGACTCTTATATGCCAAGTGTTATATGATCAGTGGCCTGTTATTAATTACTTTATGTGCTAGTATACAGAACTCTTTAGACCAGCAATTAAAGTACTTACCTGAAGTTGTGAGAACACTGGTACCATTAGTGTGGAATTATTCTAATAAGACTGTGGAGTCTCTTGTATATACCCATTTCTAACCTTTACCGAATCTCATCTAATCTATTTGCAGACTATCCATTTTTATTTTTGAGAGTTGAGCCCAATTAAACAATACTGTTGTGCACACAGATTGGATACTCTAATTTGAACTGTCGACATATTAATCCCTGCAGGGTTATTTTACATTGATCTTTATTTTGTGTGTATACCATACATTAACATCTGTCTTTCTCTGGGCCCGATTCAATTGCCGGCGAAGTTTTCAAAAACTTTTCGTCGGTAAAAATACGACGACTTCGCCGGCAATTGAGCGATAAAAATTCGCCCATTCAATTATTTTTTTACCGCTGCGCTAAAACAGCAGACAGAGTTAAAAAAATAACCAGAGAAAAAAAAAATCTCTCTGTTAACGCCGCAAATCACCTCCTGCTAGCAGGAGGTGACCGGCGCTAGTGAGAGACTATGACCCAGTGCCTGAAATCACGTTGTCACGATACTTCAGGCACTGGGTACTAGCCTCAGTAGCGCTGGCACTTCCTGCTAGCAGGAAGTGTTTTGCAGCGTTAAGAGAGAGTTTTTTTTTTTGCTCTAGCAGCTGCTCAGCGGTCCCTGGATGGCAGGGCACTCCCCCACACTTTTGAATGGTCTTTTCCTGACAATCCTCCCCAGGCTGCGGTCATCCCTGCTGCTTGTGCTCCTTTCTCTTCCACACTTTGCCCTTACACGTAACTCTCTATTAATGTGCTTTGATTCAGCACTTTGAGAACATCCAACTTCTTTTGCTATATTCTTTTGAGGCTTTCCCTCCTTGTGGATGGTGTCAATGATGGTTTTCTGCACAACTGTCAGGTCCGCATCTTCCCCATGATTGTGATTCTACTGATCCAGACTGAGAGACCATTTAAAGGCTCAGGAACCCTTTAGGTGTTTGGAATAATTTGCTGATTAGAGTGTGACACTTTGAGCCTATAATAAAGAACCATGTCCCATTATTCTAATTTTGTGAGATTTTGATTTGGGGGTTTTCATAAGCTGTAAGCCATAATCATCAAAATGAATACAAATAAAGTCTTGAAATATCTCACTTTGCATGTAATGAGTCTATAGAATATATTAATTTCACCTTTTAAGTTGAATTACTGAAATAAATGAACTTTTCAATGATATTCTAATTTTTTCGAGTTTCACTGGTACTGTCCAGCTTTACTATCACACTGTTATTTAGACTTGGGATAGGAAACATCACCTCTCAACTCTAATACTGTTTGCAACAGATGAAATATGACTCCCCTGCAATCAACATGGTTTAGTCCAGGAGTAACTAAGTTCAAGCTCTTACTTAAGAATGGATCCAGCCCAATATTATTAAATCCTCTGTGTATCTCTGTTTATTTGACATAATGTATTTCTCTACTAGTCAGTGTTCTTTATACTTGATAAGAAAACAGTTTGATGTTCATGTGGCCAAGCTCCACTGGGTCATTTTCCTCCAGCGGAGATGGCCTTCAGATTGTTTGTGCGTTTGAGAATATTGGGGACAAAGAGCAGCCCAGCTGCCCGCTCTATGCTTTCTATGGGCACTAAGAAGCGGTCCAATGAGATCTTGTCATCCACGGGGCAGTTGGGCATGACATAGGGTCGCAGTTCTATCTCTCCATTATACTTCTCCAAGACGACCACCTTGAAAAAGTGTGTTGGGACGGCGACGTTATTAGAGCCGATCACTTGGTATTTTACGTACATCTTGCCATCTGCTTCCATCCTGGGGAGAGAGACAGAGTTGAAATGGTTTCTATTGGATAAATACCTTTGTTGCCTTCCCATAATCCTCTGGGGGTTGACCAGATATGACTTACTTGGGTAAGAACAGTGGGCCGGTGCACACATACACGTTGCGGTTGTTCTTGGTTAGTCCACGGCAGTATTGCTCAAGGTTGTTCCAGGCGTTCTGGTTGAGATTTGGATTCTGTAACGGTGAAGTAGAACAGGTCTCATGATAACATTTCCATGCTTCAGTGAATGGTAAGATCACAAACAAAATGAGTGGCCACCATCCTGTATCTACTTGTACCTCTACATCTAAAGGGCTTCAAGACAGCCTTAGGTACCAGTGATGTTCCCTCTAGCGATAGATGTGGGTCTGTATAGCAGTAGTAGGAAATTATATGACAAACATGACATCAGCAAAGATTAATACCCAGTTATCTACAAATAGTCTTAATTTTCCAATTGTAACTCGTGCACGCAATCATTGCATTCTATGCTATTATAGATGACCATTCCCCCATTAAATACAGGCATACATTTATTGTACATTGCACAGACAGTGTGGTCCCCATGTAGTAGGTAATAATTCACATTGTACTTGGTAGAATTTTAATCTAAAATTTCTGCCGTTCTTATTGTTTGTCACATAACCAATAGAGGTTTTCTGTGAAGCCGAAACTAGAGCAAATGGGGTAAGTTTATTGACACTGAGGCCAATCCTGGCATGTGGGCTATCCCACCATCCAAACCCAGACACTAATCAACTAATTCCTTGATCGATGACTATATATTATATATAACAGGGGTTCTCAAACTTTTTTTGGGGGCAGTACCCATTACCCACTATGGAATCAGGTTAGATAACGCTACACATACATATATATTTTTTTCTCACTATTCTTATTTTTGACATGTTTTTGCAATGATGTTAGGGTTCATTAGAAATATTTTATTTAATACGTCCTCTGCCATCTGGTATCGCACCTAGTATGGTCACTACCTCCTTATAGCCTTGTCCAGTCACCACGAGTACCACAAGACAGTGGTCTGATGCTGGTTCACTTCATGGGATCTTCAAAACAAAGAAGATGTTCCCTATTTCTGGTCTGTCCTGACCCGGAAAGGTTCTTTAAGTAAGTGCTTTCTGTATTTTCACTTATTTTTAAGAAACTGTGTTGCACCTTGTATGTCAATTTTGTTATCCTCTTGTAAATAAGCATTGTGATTCTTATCACATTAAATACCAATGAATAAGATGGCTCTGTGTTCTTACGGATTCATGTGTCAGACCAGCTTGCTTATTAAACGCTACTTAGAGGTAACAGAAGTGAGTTTATGATAAAGTATAATTGTTTTAGATTTGTGTAAAGGAGAATCTAAGACCTCCTGGGAATAGTCTTGGTGGTGGCAACTTATTGGTAATGTCATATTTGGGGTGAACGAGGTACATTAGTCATTGTAGAACAGACCAGGTGGCTGTTGTCCCCTTTCCTCCCAGATAAGTCACAAAGGCCTCAGGTGAGGTCAGGGTCATGACAGTGGGCAGCATGGTGGCTCAGTAAATAGCACTTGTGTTTCATAGCTCTGAGGTCATGAGTTTGATTCTCAGACTAGGCCTTATCTGTGTGGAGTTTGTATGTTCTCCCCGTGTCTGCATGGGTTTCCTCCCACATGCTGAAAAAATATACTGATAGGTTAATTGGCTGCTGACTAAATGAATCCTAGTGTGTGTGTGTGTTAGGGACCTTAGTATGCAGATAATTTGTGGCGCTATATAAATAAGCGCTAATAATAATAATGAACACTGTAATGTATAAAGAAATATTCTGTTCCTTTTTTTCATACTTTTTACATCAAAATATTTCAATAAATAAGCTGGAGATTGGAGAGACCAAGCCACTGACCTGAGGATAGATATTGCTCAATAGAAAAGTCTCATCCATCGCCTTCTGATTCCACTTGTGGTTGGCCGCAGCTGCCAAATGCCCCCGATCAAACCCGCTGCGGCGGTAGTCTGCATTGGACGACCGGTGATAGGGATGTACAGAGTCATCTTCCCTAAAATCACAACCCCGGCGGTCAGCGCTGCCCTGCAAACGCTCACCATTCAGCTGTTCTAGAACCCAGGCAGGACCCCGGAGTCTGGGGTCATAGCTCAGCATATAGGACTGACGAGTCTTGAGCTGGCTTAATCCAGGTAAACCAAACTGTGTGATCCCAGATGCCGGGGGCAGAGATACTTCAGAGGCAGCCTGAACAATTGGGGGGTACAGGAAATCAGGTGGAGCCGGTCTCTGTAATCTCCATCTGGTAAAACCAGCGCCCAATGCTGCACCAACCGCCAGGGACGCCCCTGAGAGCAGAACTCGCCCCCAAAGTCTCATCTTCTAGTTGTATTGCTGACTTCTCTCTGCCTTACTTATTAATGCAACATAAACACATGATATTGTTCCTGAAAAAAGAAAAAGGACGATTTCATCACCTTGTTAAATCTTTAGACTCCATAACTTTAGTTCTCCAGTTGCTAGGAGACGGACCATCAAAACTTATGCTCAGCCTCATAATCATTTTTCTCGATCACATAACGCACCATTATTTTGGAGGTATATATGCTGCATTTCAAGATAAAGCTGTAAATTTAATAAAATGTTCTAAATATGACAAGTCAGGGAACCATTAGCATCAATCAGGATCTAACTATGTTTTCCAGAATCTACAATGGTTACTACACCTTTCTTTTAGTGAATTCAAGAAAGCAAGGAAAAAAATAGCCCAGTGTACATAAAGTGCTGTAACCAGGCTTAGAGAAACTGAAAATATTGGAAATTCTATGATCACAAATATTACATCTTTTATAAACACATTTCAGATATTAATTTGCTTGTTAATGTCTGAAGAGTATTTAAAGGTGCGTTTTCCATCTGTCCTGGCCCGAGAGAGGCTACAATGGTTCCTGTCCGGTGGGGCCAAATGTGAACACAGTTGTCTTGTCAATAAAGGCTGATTTCCACAAATCCCATTTTATCACTTAAAGCAGGTTTGGCCAACCTGAAACTACATCTCCCAGCATGCTTTGTCAGGTATCAGCTATGTCTATGCAGGTAAAGCATGCTGGGACTCGTACTATCACATAACCTGGAGAGCCACAGCTTGGACAAGCCTGGCTTAAGGTATATTCCTGCCCCAAGCTGGATATAGATTAAACATACAGGCAGCATTTTACTTGCATTTTGTACTTGCAAGTTCCCAGCAGACAGACAACAAGAGTAGGTTGCAATAACCTAACCTCATAGGTAATCTAGTTATCCCTAATTTTTTTTTTAAAGGACCTCCTTTATGAGAT
>WWET01000062.1:671307-686293 GCA_011038615.1 Limnodynastes dumerilii | reverse complement strand
CAGGAAAGGAATGCTGCTCTATTGTCATTGTTAAGAAACAGCCAAGAGCCAAAAACAGAACATAATACCATCAGCATTATGAATATTTTACAATTTATTCATAACAAGGTGTTTTATATGCTAAATAAAACATAATAAATGGTCAGCATCTGAAGATGAAAGATTTAAAAAATATATATAAAAGAATAAATAATATTACAGAGTTAGTCAAGCAGTTAGGCTAAAAGTTCAATATGTCAATGGTTGCTAAAATGTGCTTTCAACAACAATGTTTCCTTATATTTGATATTGTGTTATGTGACAGCTAAATATTAACATAAGCAACTACAACACTTAGTTTATTTGCATTTAGGAACCCATATTGGCAGACACTATGGATACAAGAAGATATCACCTATGATAGTATTTTGATCCAGGAAATTGACTACCAGTATGCTAATGATGCTAATTAGCATGTATTGTGTATAAGTTTACTAAATCCCACTTATAGTATTTGCTTAACTTGCTGCACATAACTCACAAACATATTTGTTTCAATTCCACACATACCCTCATACAAATTAGCTAAATACACTGTATATAATCCATCCATATACATCCTTAATATGCTACCTATAACCTACCTGTGATCTGTGTACATTGACGGTTGCATAATTCCCCTGAGCAATCCACCTGGCAGCATCCGATATTCTAAAATTTGTTCCTGAAAGGTTGATGCTGAACTGCCCCTGTTACAGTCAGCAAGATAGATTATTGTTAATGATCAGCAAAATGCAAAGCAATGTTAGATCACCATATTTGACAGTCCTAATGCTGTGATATTTTCCATGTGAAAAGCAGTGGTACACACAGAGATATTTTAAATGTGTTATATTTAGTGTTTTGTGTTTAGTTATAAATGCTGACATTTTTTTGTGTAGTGATGGCCTTGCAACATGGGAAAAAGCACAAAGAAAATCCAATGCCAATTACCCATTTTAAATGAAGGATCCTAGCTCTCAGAAAAACAACCACTTTGTAGTAAATAAGGATCAGATCTGATGTGTATAGATTTCAATAAGTTCCCTAGTATATAATATGTGATATTCCCTATTTTTTACATGAGCTTAAAATGAAAGAGTAAGCTAGGGTCACTCCAGCAAATGAAAATTTCCATTTCCAAATAAGGAAGTCACCAAATAGTTACCTTTGTTGAGAACAGGTGTAACTAATGGATATTTAGTGTATAATAGGATAAATGTTTGCAAGCTACTGAATAAGGCTGGTAGGTTAAGTGGAATAGCCTCCCGTCTGAGGTGGTTGAGGCTAAAACATTTTCAGAATACGCAAATATCTCACTCAAGACACTGCAAAAACTCTCATTCATGCACTAATCATCTCCCGCTTTGATTATTGTAAAGCTCTCCTTATTGGACTCCCACATTACATAATTACCTCACTACAGTCTATAGCAGTCTAGACTGATTTTCCTTGCCAAACGCTCTTCAAGAGCTTCTCCACTCTGTCAGTCTCTACATTGGTTACCTATATTCTACAGAATCAAATACAAGATCCTTTCGCTAACCTATAAGGCCATCACCTGCATACATATCCTCACTCATCTCAAGATATACCCCAGCCCACGCTCTCAGATCTTCACAGGACATACAGCTCTCCTCCACACTAAATAAATGCTCTGATTCCCTGTTACAGGATTTCTCACGGGCTGCACCCACTCTCTGGAATAACCTTCCTCACCCACTAAGACTATCCTCTTCAAACTTGTTCTCTTTCATTCTTTACTAAAATTCCCCTTATTTCTGTTACTAACACTGCTGTGTTACTGGATCATACAGAGCACTGAGCACTTTTACCATGCAATCTGGCTGGTCCATTGTGTGATTTTATAGCATTTTCCCTTATGTATCAATCCCTAATATCCTATAGAGTGTAAGCCTGTGGCAGGGCCCTCTTACCCACCCAGTCTGTCTGTTACCACCCAGTCCTGTTATAATGATTGTTAAAATTGTAAAGTGCTACGTAATCTGATGCGCTATATAAAAACCTGTTAATAAATCAATCAATAAATAAATAATAACACAGTAAAACAGTTTAAACATGCTTGGGATAAATATAAGGATATCCTAAATCTCAAACTAATTTAAGGGTAATTGGGGACTAGGGTCGGTATAATTTTAAATAAACAACTGGGCAGACTGGATGGGCCATGTGTCTCTTATCTGCTGTCACTTTCTATGTTTCTATGTTTAGGTTATTAACTATATAAAAAAAAATTGGTTGAACACAGTAAATACTGTTTAGTATGAGGGATTTTCCAATAATAAAAATCAGATGAGCTCCTGAAAGTATTGTTGGTTAAATGAAGTGCGTGCTAATGATCTGCATTATTTGAATGGATATACAGCATATAACATCTTGACACATGTACCTGTGGACACTTTGCAGCGCTGTAACAGTCACCTGCTGTGGCAAATGGAACTGCTCTTCCATGCAGAGTGTGAGCAAAGAGAAGATCTGTAGCTAAAAAGTGTAAAGCAAAAAATAGTAAATTCAAGTACTGAGATTATCAAATGGTTTACTTCCTATTTAGGGGGGAAAAAATCACTGATAAGGAAACTTGATAAAGTTGTATGGAAAATGAAGTTTATACTGCATACTCTTATATTCAATAATTCTACTAAAGGTGAGGACTAAAGGTTGAAAAATGATGGGAGGGAATTCTCTTAATTAGAGTAATCAATGGATTACTGCTGGATTGCTGTAGTCGCAGGGGAAGTTTCCGCATAGACCCCAGAGGGAAGCCTAGTTACCATACACAGTGGCGCATGTTAGCCGATTTCATAGCCAAGAAAATAAAAGTCATTCTAAGATTTATTTATTTTTTTTATAAATAAAACAGTGATAACATATTCATGTTTTTATTTTCCAGAAATCTCTATACAATGTATTCAGAAACGTACTTTTGATTTGCATTGAGATGATGTCTATTCTTATTTTGCTGAATAAGGTTATACCAGCAGCAAGGTAGTCATTTTTACAAGCGCAGTCTTGCTTTCTGCTCCCATTAAATGGACATTCATATGGATTTTTTAGCCTTGAAAAAGATAACTGTTAGAAAGAACATGTAATAACACTTTTTTTTTCCAATTTCAGGAAATGATGAGAGTATAATGAACAGGTAATTAGAACCACACAAACTCATCTGTGAGTATTATTCAGCATCAAAGATGCTTTTGTTGAATTACATTCAGTCCAGCTGTTTCAGCATCTTGAGGGGGCAGGAGCAATATACAAGTAGAGTAGGCAAAAAAATGCAGTGTTTCCAGTAAACACCAGAACATTCATAAATTGCAGTTATAATTGTTATATCAATATTTAGTGTAAACATAAAACAACACCTTAAACACAATTTTTTCTACATTTTTTTACTGCATTTAGTGGAATTGTTCCAGATCTAGGAGTAATTGCACCAATAGCTGCAAATCTGAAGCTGGTCAAACCATGTTGCAATGTGAGAGGAGAGGTGGAAATGAATTGTAATCTTATGCATACAGGAACAATACTGGCTGAATTTTCTTATTGCACACAAATACTGAACAGCTGTATTTAAACTCTAACCGTTTAGTTACAAAACATCACATCTCAACTCATTCTGTTTATACGTTTTATATTTACCTCCCCCTGTAGTATAACATGGTTTTGCCAAGGTTCAGATTTGCTCACTCTTTTGCTGTTACTTCCAAATCTGGATCAGCCCCACTCTGTTTACATTTTCCACACAGAAAAGGGGTTTATGAAATAAAAGATAACGGTTATTGTGACACTTCTCCTCACACTAAGAACAACCACTGTCTATGCTAAAGATGTTATATGTCTCATAATACCTGTATCCAAATACTTCTGAAAAGTTGTCTGCTTCTCCTTTGACCAATGTTATATATTCTTTTGGATTATCTGACTGCATCCCTGAGCAGTAAATCTGCAAGAAATAAACTTTGCTAGGAGGCACAAACTACATAGACAGGATTATGCATTAATATAGTTTAGCCACCTAACCTACCTTCACTCTTCTGTTGTTCATATTCAGTGAATATTCACCATCTATATGAGTATTATTTAATAAGCGTAATTCTCTGCAGCTCTTATAGTCACCTGTGAAAAACAGGGTAATCTTTTAAGAGAACAACATATGACATTCCTGAATAGGTTATTTTTTTCATGCAATGTTCCTAACCTCATTATAAACACAGTGTAAAAAACAATTATCAAAATATATCTTCCTAAAGATACGTCCATCTGAAAAAAAGTAAAATATATTTACAGTAGGTGTAAAGCTGGCCCACACTCTCCCTAGCAAATGATATAATGCTGCAGTCACCAGGAAGATTGCATAAGATCACACACTACCCAAAAATCTGGATCTTTCCTCATTGTCCTGTGTTAACCTTAACATATACCTAAAATTGTCCAGAAGCGTTTTTGGACCATTTTGTCAGTTCCGAAAAATTGGTCCATGCCACACATTATGGCATACCCAGCATGTCTGGTTATCGATCTATAGACCATATACCTGGCTTAGACTAATTAATTCCAGTGTGATCCAATAGCATATGATGGATATTATAGTTTCACAACACATGGAATAGCTCAGGTTAACTATGCTTGTCATACAGTGTCAGCTTATAACGTGTTTACTTAATATTAAACATTATTATATAATAATTACAATAATGATCATTTTTACATTTGTTTTAAGTGTTACTTTATTGAATATTTACACTTTAAAATATGTCACATTTTAACATGATAATGCAGGACCGGATCCAGACCTGTCTCTGGCAGTACAAACGAGGGAGCGAAGTGAACTCCCTATGTCACTCCCCTTTCTCTTGCGGGCTTTATGGCAGTTACACTGCCATAAGCCTGCCTGCCCGTAAAGGTTAAAACCCATCCCCAATGTACAATTTTAATGCTACCCCCTGCCCACCTTGGCGGGCGGAGGGAAAGCACAGCCCATTTCTACTGAAATGGCATTGTACGGAGCTAAATAACATCTGGAGGGCGCATTGCTTGCGTAAATTTAGTCCCGGACACAAGTCTGGATCCGGCCCGTAATGTTAACTCCGTAATGTTAAAATTAATGTTAACATTAAAATGATCTTAAAATTATATTTATATGATGCTAAAGAGAAGTATCAGCTATTAGGGGCAGGACAATTACAGCTTATGAAAGGCATCTCTGTGTATGAGTACACGTGCAATTCAAATCAAGTATCATCTGTGCTACAGAACTTGTGAATAACATGGAACATCACTAAAATGATTTATACAGCCTTAAAGGCAATTACTTACAATATTTTGACAAACATGATTTCCTAGCCCGGGGTTTCACATGTGAAGGGCAGAGGGAACTTGAAACATTCTTGTCTGTCATGCATACAATTTTTCTCTCCACGATTCCAATACCACAAATTGCTGAACACTGTTTAGAGAATGCAGGCAGATGTTCAGGGACCAACAAAAACAAGACCTGTTTACTTCACCCACTGCTAGTTATGCACATACATTTATTTACCATTACATTAGTTAAAATAACATTTAATCATAGATTACACAATAGGAAGTACATATACTATACAACTATGGACCAGATCCTGATGTAGTATTATGATGCCATGCAGCAGCAGTGAACGTCCACTATTGGGTCACTGTGCGATCCCAATTTCCGTAAGTGAAACACTTTCCACCAGCAGGGCCATACCTTAACATTAATGCACCAGCCTCATGGAAGATGGGGTTGGTGCATAAATGAGGATGGTGCATAAGGGCTTAGACAAGCCATTACTGCACAACTTAAATACCTTCCACCATGCGGAAATCTTTGGGATCCAGATCCGTTCTGGGAGTTGGTAGAGTGCATAAAGAACGTGGTCATTTTCCACTGCATGCGAATCCAGTTCTATATCATTTACCATGCATGAGAAACCATTTTAAATGTATCCGACTAAAATTTGGGAGCATGCCTCTCTAATATGCTTGCTGGTTGTTAGCACGCTCTAAGCCAGTACATTGGTATACATAACACAATGTTATTCAAAAGAAAAGAGACATAAAGAGCAAACCTTGCCCCACTTTCCAACTTTCCAAATCAGTGCTTGGGCACAGCTCTTTCCATTGCATTTGTGATCAAGCAAGTATTGCTTTAATGGACAGCTTTTATAGCTGGCAGTACGTAGGCCACTCGTGTAGTCATTGTGCCTTGTGTGTATTCTTCTGCAATATGTTAGTTTTTGTTTATAACCAAACCAACAGCTTCTGGAACACTGGAAAACAAAATAAAATGATTGTAATCACAGCACATACTGTAATTCACATGAGCAGTGTTTAGGTAGAATGCAACATGGTCATGGATGGTATGGCGTCTCTACAAAATTAAGTGAAATGCTCATTATAATGCAGAGCTTCTTAATTAAGGACTATTGGACCTTTTAGCTTGGGGTTCAAAGCTAAAAACCACAATGTTGTCATTGTCATTTGTAACTGTCTCTTATTCTCTATACTGAGCCTATAAAAACCTGCTGAGGTTTAGTGAATTCCATATAGATCTAGGATTCCTGTGATGAACAACATGACTACTGATGGTTTAACAATACCATAAAAATCAATGCTGAAAAAAGATATTATATTTTAGAAATGAATAATAACTAGACAGTGTCTTTAGTGCTGCTTTATTAGTTCTTTCAAATTAATCAAGAATCCCAATGCTTCTGTTTTTAGCAGTTTGAAATGATGTACGCGGTAGTACACAAAGTCAAATTCTGCATCAGTCCCAATATATTTGTAAAAATGTAGTATATGTTAACACAGTTAAAATGTTTACTACAACCAAACTAAAGACTACGCATGCACACGGCACTGCGCATTAAAACGCCAGCCAGTAGCGTAAGATCGGCTTAAAAGCCGATCTGCACATGTTCCGGGCAGATGTTGCCCGACGTTGCTACAGAAACACCCGATCATGGATCGGGAGTCCGTAGCTTCAGCGTAGTAACGCTGAAGGGAGCGTTCCCCAGCATTACTACTCTGAGGTTAGTGCAGGTAGGTGGGGGGAGGGAGGGTAATGAGGCTGAGAGGGTGGCGTTAGCGTACTAACGCCACCGTCCCAGCGTAGTTACACTGGGTTACCCCGGCTGAACTTAGGGTAGCCTTCAGCCAGCATAACCCAGTGTAATTATGATCTGGCAGGGGGAGTGTAACGCTGTTACGCTGAGTGTTAGTAGTGCGTAACGTAGGCACGCTTGCGTACGTAAAACGATCTTACTGTAACTCTGGATCAGGCCCATAGTCCAAAAAATAAGTTTAAAAAACTATATGGTGACCATATTGCCATTCAAGAATATTCAACATACAGTAAACTGCAGATCTCATTTCAATACCAATTCAATACCAGGTAATATACAAATCAAAGGTTGCACAATAAACAAACAATATTTAATGTAATAATGTATAAATCCTAGGCAAGATTAATGTTGGTGGGAGCACCTGGTCAACTAACTTGTGGAGGCCCCTGCAGCACATTACAATTAATAAAATACAATATATAATATATATAATATAATACATGTGATAAAAGTGATGTAGCTGCCGCTAAAAGTTAATTTCAGCTGTATCATTGTCAATATTCTTTCAATATAGAAAATTCCAGGATGGGTACCATCTTTTTTCTTTCAACACTTTACCATTCTGTTGAGGGTTAGGCTGCGGAGAGGACAGGGTAAGGTTAGGCTGAGAGACGAAAATGGTTAGGTTTGTGGAGGAGATATATATATATATATATATATATGTTTGTAAGATCCCCATTTACAGGGCCCCATGTGGTGACTTGAACCCTCTATAAGTCAGTAAATTGTTTTGTGTATGCGGTGCGAAAGGCTAAAAAATTACGCTACTGACAGTTTAGCAGGAGCCAATACTTAATAATAAATAGTAATCTCAATGCAAACTTTCTTATTGAAGCACAAATTCAACTCAGCTAATTCTGTCATTCAAGTCCTTAAGCTGAGTTGTACACCCACAGTGTTTTTTTACAGTACTTCACTCTGTGTATGCTCAGTTTCAAGCAAATAAGCATCACCCTCAGTCATTTGCAAAGCTGACTCAAGGCACTCTAGGTGTTTTCTTTAAATTTACATGCGATATTAACAATAGACTAGCCTGCAGTGACTATAGGGTGCGGGTCCCTGCTTAGAACGGCCCTATTGCGATAGGGCTGTTTCCACCCAGCCAGTTTTGGCTGGGATTTCGATTGCATAAGCCTCGATGAGGCATAGCAATCGATCCACGGAGCACTGAGCTTTCGGTGCTCAGAAATGTTAGGAAAAAAAGTCCCCCACTCCTTCCCCTAATTCTATCCCCAACCTTCCCCTCTCATTAGCCTAACCCTGACCCTAACCCTCCCTTCCTGGCAGCCTGACCCTAACCCATTATCTCCCGCAGCCTGACCCGAATTCTCCCTTCCCT
Source organism: Limnodynastes dumerilii (assembly GCA_011038615.1). NCBI lineage: Eukaryota > Metazoa > Chordata > Amphibia > Anura > Limnodynastidae > Limnodynastes > Limnodynastes dumerilii. Next base: position 677,773 of record WWET01000062.1, on the reverse strand, counting down.
GCAGCCTGACTCTAGCCCTCCATCTCCCGCAGCCTGACCCTAACCCTCCCTCCCCTGCAGCCTGACCCTAACCCTCCTCTGCAGCCTGACCCTAACCCTCCCTACCCCGCGCCCTGGAGAGGTTACTCACCTTTCCCTGCGGTCCGGCGGTAGCGGAATATCAGCGGTGGCGGTATTTCCGAATAAGAATGGGTGAGTATGCCAATCGGCATATTCACCCATTGTAAAAAAAAATTCTAAAGTGGGGACTATTCGAAATAGGGACATCCGAAAAGGAACGTTCGGATGTCCCTATTTCAGAAAGAAGATTTTCTAACCGGGGACTGACAACGGTGCCTATATTGCTCAGTTGGTTAGCACAATTAGTAATATTTACCTGGGATAAATCTTCAGTAACAACAATGTATTTGCACGCAGGATTGCTGCATTTCTTACTTGCAGGTGGCTTATTTGCAGGATCACAGTAAGACTCATTCACCGCTTTGCCAATTATATCCACACATTGAATCTTCCTCCAGGATTCCTCTTGTTTACAATCTGTGGAGCACTTATATACACAATAGTATAAGCATCATTATTGACAGAACAAACATTTCCAATATATTGACATGTTAGACTGTAATTATAAGGGTACAGTTAAGATCTCTCTTGTAGCACAATAAAATATACAGCAAGATTTTTCAGTATTACAGACATGCTGAGAGATACTCTTCACCCCTTCCTTTACTCATGGAAGCAAGCTGTCAGAAGATGGCAGCTTAAGTCAGCACTTAGCACTTGATGCATGTGTGTTGAGCATTGTTATAAATACCGTATTTCCCCATGTATAAGACGCACCTTTTTTGGAAAAATCTGGTGTCCAAAAACAGGGTGCGTCTTATACAGGGGGGTTACCATTTTAACATCCAGCCGCAGTCTGACTACAGACCAGCGCCGCTGGTCTGGAGTCAGACTGCGGCTGGATGTTAAAATAAGGTCTAAGCTGCAGCTCCCTCTCCCTTTTAAAGTTTTTTTACCTTTCAGATCATCCAGCAAGCTGGACTGTGGTCAGAATATGACGTCCCGCGGTGGCTGAGACTGGGATATGATATGTCACAGGCTGTAACCGCGGGACTTCATATCCCACAGCTGCTGGCAATGTACCGTATTTCCCCATGTACAAGACGCACCCCTGTATAAGACGCACCTTAATTTTGGGGTCCCAAAATTAAAAGTGCATCTTGGTCTAAGCTGCAGCTCCCTCTCCCCTTTAAAGTTTTCTTACCTTTCAGATCATCCAGCGAGCGGGACTACGGCCAGAATTACCCAGTCTCAGCCAACGCAGGACATCATATTCTGACCGCAGTCCCGCTCGCTGGATGATCTGAAAGGTAAGAAAACTTTAAAGGGGAGAGGGAGCTTTCCCCATGTACAAGATGCACTTTTAATTTTGGGACCCCAAAATTAAGGTGCGTCTTATACAGGGGTGCGTCTTGTACATGGGGAAATACGGTACATTGCCAGCAGCTGAGAGCTGCTACTAATTCTATTTGCACATCTTAAATTTGTCCTCTCGGCAGTTCAACATGGGTTTGCTAAGGAACATGTTTGTACATCATCTTTTTTTCTACTCTGCACATGCACACGCATTTGTGCCACCTGGCTGGTATGCAATCTGTGCTACCCATACTTACAAAACCGATACTTCCAACAGTGGGGCCGAGTTGTGCTTGTAAGTGTATGTGACTTAGTTTTATAATGTGCATTACAGGTGTAACAACTGTATCACATACTGATCCAGACTTTCAAACTGCTGTTGGGTATTTCCATTGGTTGGTATGGGTAAGTGCATTGGTAAAAGGGAAGTGGTTACCTGATAATCACAGATTCACAATTCATAATCACAGATCAAATCACATTAAAACTTAAGCTCTGGATCTAATCCAATATGCCTAAAACATAACTTACTGTGTTATAATTATAATAATTATAATTATAATGTGTTATATTAACTTATCTATGAGTTGCCTATTGAAATCCTCTATTTGTCTCTTGTCTTTCTAAGATTGTGCAAGTAATTACCTTCTGTTCCCCTCTTTGCATTACCAATACAACCAACATATCTTTTTCTTACTCTTTCTCCTTTATTTTCTTACCTCCATGAGTGTACATTGCATTGGCCTAAGGACCCTTTGTGACCCCATATAAACAAGTTATTAATGATAATAAATACATACTTAAACAACCCTGAGCATCAAACATGTTTCCTTTTTCATAAATATTTTCTTCTTAAGAATGTCTGTGTTTACTTAGTTTTTAGTGTTTTATTTTTCGGACATGAAAGTCATCATCGTCATTATATTTTCATGAAGGAAATAGTTGTTGATGAAAATTACTCACAGCTGCCCATTCATCTGCAAGCCAATAATACTGGATACAATCTGGTAATGTGCAATCTACTTGTCTGTGTGGGCGCATTGTAGGATTACAAAATGTCTCCTCAACTCGGCCTTGTCCTTTTATCCTACAATACACATCTCTGTGCTGGATTCCAACTCCACAGGTTGCTGAACACTAGGAAGAAAATGAAAATAAGAAAGTGTATAAAAATAAATCCATTACATAGTCAAAAAAATCCAACATAATTAGACGTGCAATATGTCTCTACTAGAATTATTTGCAAAATATGAATTTTGTTTAAGTTATATATAGTAATATAAGCTTTATAAGACACGTGGAGCCCTACTAATTTGTTACCACCATGATCCAATGGCTTGAACATATTACAACTAAGTATAACATATCTTTTTGTTTTATGTGTATACTGGGAAGTTACAGTAACTACTAACTTTGTCCTTTTAAATACCTGAAATGAATAGATAATCAGGTTTGGCTATAAAAAAAATATAAAATCTGCATATGTTCAGATACCATGTATCAGGAAACTAGGGAACTAGAAAGAGGAATTTAGTTGTCTACAAAAATCAGTGTAAAGGGCTAGATGCTACAAGCATCAGCATGCCCTGCCACGTTAAAGGCACTAAAACCCGGGAAATTCACTGCATGTGTGAAAGGGCCCGACCCGGGAATTTCCCAGGTTTTTGTGCGCTTAAAAGTGTCCTTCTTTGACCCGGCATCTCCTCCCGGAAAAACCCGGGTTTTTCAGAGTTGGTGATGTGAAAGCGGCATAATCTTTGCAAATCATTCTGGGATAGTTGGCAGATTTCCAATGAAGAGGGAGGAGTGCTTTAGCTGCATTGTTAAGGTGGCATAGTTGTGATTGTTTTTATGCAGATCTCGAGCTCTCAAAGTATTTAAAGAGCCAAAAAAGTGGGTCATCTGGGACTACCTCTTTAGTTATTTCTCTAGAGATCAATATGACAGAGTCCCAGTAGGGTCTAATCTGAGGGCAAAGCCACCAGATAGGAAGAGGGTTTCCAGGGGCCTCATTGCAACAGCACCATAAGACAGAATGAGATGGGATGAGTCTGTGGAGAAGGTCATGGCATCAGTACCACCAAGACAGGAGTTTATATGAGGTCTCCTGGACCGTGATGCAGATGGAGCCGGATGAGGTAAGTTGAAATATTTTAGTCCAAATACATTCTTCATTGGGTTCACCCTTTCTATCCCAGGATGCCGAAAACTGGAGAGGCCAGGAAACATATTCTCAATGAGTAGGCCATATATTTTAGATATTGTATGTTAAGGATGTTGTCGTGCCGTGCACAGGTCCTCAAAGGGCGTTATTGGGGAGCACTTTTTGACATATCCTGTTGACATCATAAAAAGACAGATCTGGCTACTGTTTCAGCATAAATAATGAAAAAAAGGCATGTCTGCATGCCAGTATGTGAATTACATTCCAATGAACCTATAATTACATATAGGCAGGGGGCCATAGGACTGACAGTGAATTTTCCTGGTAGGCCGGCTGCCTCTGGAGGCCATTCAGCACCTCCTATTTTATTTGAAGAATAGGATGTTGACTGTTATGGGTGTTGGTTACTAAAATGATGTCTGTATAGAGCAAATATCATTAGAATGTTGTATGTATTGGGTGGTGGTCACTACGATGCTATATGTATTGGGTGGTGGTAACTAGGATGCTGTATGTTTTGGGTGGTGGTCACTTGGGTCACAGAGACTACCTGCATTGCATAGAGGTCACTATAAATCTCTTTATTGGATTTAGAAATATTAGTCAGTAGATGTTGTCTTTGCTTGTAACTCTTTTACATAACACACTTAATTGACAACACATAACCCTTCCCCTATATCATATATATTGCACTACTTTTATTATATATTTCTTTATTCTGTACTAATCTAGTTTACCTATCAATATTACGATCAATAGTGATCTCGCCCACATGTGGTCTCTTGCACATTTTTTTTAGGGCCACTTTAAAAGTTCCCAATCCGCCCCTGCAGAAAAGTACACTGATAATGGTCAGTGCTTCTTACCTCACCCCACTTTCCACTTTTCCATGAAGGACATCTGCCAGTTTTACATATCTTCTGTGTGCGAAGTCTCCTTAAATGTTTGCAATGTACTTCATCTACTTGCTGACCACTGGAAATACAGTGAACGCTACGATCTTTTACTCCTTTTCCACAGGAAACAGAGCACTACAATGAAAAATAATATATAAAGCAAAATACAAATAATCTGTGAACCATAGTAATTTTAGCCCCACACACACTGTTCTTCAAAACTGTCATGGGATGATTTAAAAGACACTGACTGACACTGAAAAAAAGCAGTGTTAGACCATGATTTAAGATGCATCGTATCAAATGGAATATTCTACAATACCAAACTATGAATGTTCTGTACTCTCTCTGTACTCTCTACTGTGAACAGTCTTGTAGTGCACGTAGGCTCATCTCAATAAAAAAAAAGTAAAAAAAAAAATTAGCAAGTGTTAATACCAATCACTTTATCTATTGTGATTTTGGAATACTGCATTGCAATTTTATCATATTTTATCATATTAATATTTACTAATTTATTGTAGGGATTTTGGGAGAAGAAAAAAAAGGGAGAGTGTAGTGATAGCAAGGGCAAAAGAGGCAGAAATGTGCAAGCAGGGAAAATATTTTGCTTATGCACACAAAATGCAAATACTAAACAACTTTATGTTGGATCTGTATTTTAGCTAAGCAATGTTACTCCTCAATTCAAATTCTGTATTCCCATTTTAAATCTGCCTTCCCTTGCAGCTCTAAAAGACCGCATATACACAATCTACATATTGAAACGATACGCAGATTACGTACAATAGCTACTACGCATGCACAGTAGCTATTGTTTATTGAATTACGTCCGTCTATGGAAGACGGACGTAGTTCTGGATCTACCCCATTATCCTAGTGACAGCTATACCATACAGGCCGCCATACAATACAGACTGCATCCTTCTGACCACTGTACAATAAATTTAGAATTTTTGTAACCACAATACGGTTAAAAAAGGCCTCCTTAGAAAACAGAAAACATTAGTAACCACAATACACATGAATCACAGCCTTGTAAGCGCTTTACTGTTATCTAGTTTGTGTGTGTGTGCATTATATATATCCATCCAATCTCTCCCCCTTGCCTGTGTCCAGTCTTCAATATTTGCCCCATGTGTATCTTCAGCCTCCCAGTATTCCCAATCATATGCCTCCAGCCCCCCAGTATCCCCATCATGTGTATCCAGCCCCCCAGTATCCCCATCATGTGTATCCAGTCCCCCCAGTATTCCCAACATGTGCATCCAACTCCCCATTATCCCCATCATGTTTACTTACCTTTACTGTGTCTTCCTCCGTGGCACTCTCCTCTCTCTCTCTTCCTCCTTGCTGATACAGAAAGTTCCTGTATGAGCCTCTGCGGCTGTTACATAGAGCAGCTGAAGGAATTTTCCAATCCACTGCTCTATGTAATGGCCGCATCTCATGCAGGAACCACCTGTATGAGCTGCCAGTCACCAGAGTGGGGAGCAGGGGGATGACCACCGGCACTTCTCCAGCCTGGTGCCAGCCCGTTCCACAGCATCCCTGCGGAGTGCATCACGCCGGCCCTGGTATTAATTATCCAATCACATTGTGAGCCTAGAGGACATGCTGTTGCAATGGGCCTGATCCAGAGCTACGATGTAGCGCTGAGCGTACAAACGCTCAGCGTTACATCGTGGACTCCCCCGACACTCACCCTGCCCCAGGCGTGCTTACTCTCACTTACGTCGGCTGAAGGCTAACTTAACTTCAGCCGGCGTAAGTGAGGGTAACTACGCTGGGACGGCGGCGTTGTTACGATAACGCCGCCCTCCCAGCCTCATTAACCTCCCTCCACCCGCCTCCCTACACTAACTACTATTACTACGCTGGTGCTACGGACGCCTGACCAACGATCGGGCATTGCCGTAGTTACACCGGGCATGCGTAGATTGGCTTTTCAGCCGATCTTACGCTTACACCCGCCGGAGCAACTCCAGCG
>WWET01000062.1:624749-636658 GCA_011038615.1 Limnodynastes dumerilii | reverse complement strand
ATTTTCACTATCATATTGTACCCTGAGAATGAAAAAACAAAAGTATAGCTTTAAGGTAACTGATTAGGTGTGATCATGCATTCTGTTCCATGTATTTTGATTTAAAATAACGCTACAATATTCATAGATACTGATTGGTTATTATTGTTGAATGGTGAGCATGAATCTAATCCCAATCCTTACCCTAACCCTCCCCTTACATTGCTCTAACCCTCCTTCCTTGCAGGCTAACCCTAAGACTTCCCTCCACACAGCCTGACCTTAAGGCTCCCCTACCCACAGCCTGACCCTAAGATTTCCCTCTCTGCAGCCTAACCCTAAGACCCCTCTGCCCACAGCCTGACACTAAAAGTCTCTTCCACGCAGCCTAACCCTAAGACCTAATAGGATTTTCGAAATAAAGGCAGCCGAAAATCAGCTTTTGGCTGTCTTTATTTCTAAGATACTACTATCGGACCAGAGACTGACACCATAGAATTAGAGGCATTCCCTGTTGTTTTGCCCTTTCTAGGAACCTTGGGAGCATTGGGAATGTAGGGAGCACATATGTCAACAAACTGATCCACTTGAAGATCTCGGGTTTTGGAACAGAACCGAGGCACTTTGTAATTGATGCAAGATGCCACAGATCATTTTGGTGGATCAGCTGTTCATGAAGAGACCATTCCTGGAAGAATGGACTGCCTGCTGAGAATATCCACCTCCCAAGTTTGCACTCACACAGAAAAATGTGCACTGTCTCCCTCATTGCATGAGTGATTCTTGTTTCGAGCCTGCCATCTGATGTAAGCGAACGCAGTTACATTGTCTGACTGAATGCACAGAGTGTGCCCCATTAGCCACAATTAAGCTGCTAAAACAGCTCTGAGTTCCAGCACATTTATAGGCAAATGGAACTCTTATAGGGATCAGCAGTCCTGAATGCACAAGTGAAGAGTAACTTCTACCAAGCCAGAGAGGCAGGCATGCAATTTCACTAGAACCTAACCTATAACCGCAAAAGGAAGACTGACTGAGAAGTGGTCTTTGCAAAGCCACCATCTCAGAGATGCATGGGTTCTCTGAGAAAGATTAATCCTCTGGGATGCCAGGTTCAACTGGTTTCTGTCCCACTGAGAAAGGATGCTCCACTGACACTTCCTGAACTGAAACCTGCCAATGGGAACCACCTTGAAAGAGGCTATAATTTTTCCAAAAGCTTCATACACAGAAGCAATGATAGAGGTTCCTTGATCAAGATTATCTAAGTAAGGTCCTGTAGAGAAGAAAACTTTTCTTGTTTAAGGAAGATTTTTTTTTGGAGCCTTAAGTCGAACACAAGACTGAGAAAGCTTATATTTTGTGCTGGAGACTCATTGCCTTTTGTTGATAAGCTATACATGGGACTGAAGGAACCACAATGTAATCTGTAGATGTTCCAATAGAAGTTCCCTCAACTGAGCAGCAGGTCATCAAGACAAGGCACAATGTTTATTCCCATAATCCGCAAATGACTGACCATGACTTTTGTCAAAATACTTAGGTCTGTCACTAAGCCAAATGGAGCTCAGAATTGATAATGGCAATCCTGAATAGCAAACCAGAGAAGAGCTTGGTAGTCCTCTGTGATGGGAATATGCGCATAGAAGTCTTTAATCTGGGCACCCGAAGAAAGGGTTTCATCTTGAATCTGGGCACCCGAAGCCTGTAATTCAGGGATTTCAGATTCAAGATGGGAAGTAATGAAGCATCAGACCTCTGGTCAGAAACAGATTGGTGTAGAAACCCAACCCTCTGGAAGCCCAGAACTGGAACAATCAGTCATTCTTAAAATAGAAGTGTCCGTATGAATAACCTGAGCCTAGACCATACTTCCTCAAGCCAAGGCAGACCAGTGAGAAAATATTTCTAAGTTACTCTTCCTTTGATAACCAGGACATACCCTTGCTGAGCCAAGGCCAGAATCCAAGGATTTAGGAGTATTTACCAAAAGGAAGGAACTCTTACCTCCCATAACCTGTACAATAATCCATTTATGCTCCAAAGAGAACAGAACCATTTGGCTTACCAAGACTGTAAGCACTTCATCCTACTGAGCACTACCAATAAGCCATACGCTCTAGAGGTAGTAGCCACAACATCTAGATAAGCATCTGTAATGTATCCCGCTGCTTCATTAAGATGCCCAGACAGTGAAAAAATGGGTCTGAGAGATAAACCAGCCGCCTAAATAAAGCGATTTGAGGAACGTATCACATTTTCTGTCTGTGCTATCTTAAAGGACAGTAGTCTCTGGGACAGGAAGAGTAAATAGTCTAAAAAGCCTGGCAACCATAGCAACCATTTTTGTGGGCTGTTCCTATTTAGAGACAGCCAATTGTTCATTAGATTTATGACCTGGTGGAAGATCTGTGTAGAAGAACTGTGGTTACGTGGTCTAGTGCCAGGATCAATTAATTAATGGCTCAATCCCAACACTGACTTTGCATCCAAACCAGGACAGACTGGTCAGGAGGGTTCGATAACACATAAGGGATCCGGCACTCACCCCCTCCCATTACATGGGAGAGATCGAGCCACCACAAGAGACTTGACCCAAGCTTGTTCCTCCATGGTTGGTCCTGTCGTTCAATGGGAAGCTTTGGTTGACACCTGCAACCAGGTAAAACTGACAGAAACTCCCTTTCAGTATACAGTATTATAATAGGAAAGAGGGAAAATGATGGACACAGAAGCCAGAGACTTCCCAGTAGAAAGGAATATACAAACTGTATGAGGGAAGATTTATATGAACAACCTATACACAGCTGGTCCAGCAGTTCTCCTGTAAGGCAGTTTAAGCTTGTTGTAGGAAAAATGCACCAAGGAGGAGGAAACCATTTTACATTAATAGGGGACCTAATTACTCCACCTAAGAATATAGGACCTGATTCAGACTTAAGAAGGAGCTTGAAATTAGAGAGGAAAGTTACTCCTGGGCTAAACCATGTTGATTGCAGGGGAAGTCATATTTCATCTGTTGCACACAGTATTAGAGTTGAAAAGTGATGTTTCCTATCTCAAGTCTAAATAACAGTGTAATAGTAAAGCTGGTCAGTATCTGTGTGCAGTTAACAATTCAAAGATATATCCCTGCATGTAAAGTATACAATTAACTTGACTTCCCCTGAAATCAACATGGTTTTGCCCAGGTGTAACTTACCTCTCTTATATTTCAAGCTCCTTCTTAAGTGTGCATCAGGCCTATAGTGTAAAAACTTCTTACCTGTCAAAGTAGACTTTGCTTTTCCACTGTTTTGCGGCCTCAGCTTGCAGTGAGGGCCAGGTTCTATTTTCACAGGCCTGGACTGGGTAATACTGCCTCCACTGTTAACCTAGTCTGAGGGGAGCTAGAAGACAGACCTGTCTGGTGATGGCAGCCATCTTGGAAAGAGGCAGAAGTTTGTGCTGAAATATCAGGGGCAGGCAGGGAACTAAGAACCTGGCCTTTCATCCAAGCCAACAGAGGAAGGGTCCTCTGCAGCACGACCTAGAGAATGAGAGCAGATGCCATAAAGGTCATTCTCGATGCTGAACTGAAAGAGCCAGTGCTATAGCCATGGTACCTGCTCTCTCACTAAGTGGCATTAATTACTAAAGAGAAAGTAATAAAAAGAGTTAAAAGAAACAAAATCTCTACCAAAACGACAAAAAGATGCTGAACGCAGCTTCCTGGTAAAATGCACAATTTCATGCACACTTAAAATAAACAGAAGATACAGGAGGTTGGATAAGGGAGGAGCTTCTCTCAACAGTTTAACTAACTTTCAACTGCCCAGCTCTTGTGCGCTTCTTCCAATCCATTGTCACAGAGTCCTCCAGATGAATGGTAGAGAAAGCAGGAGATGTATTTTACAAAATAGGAAGAGACAGAACAATAAGTGTGAACTGACCCAAGTCAGAAAAAATCTTAACCTTTATTTGGCATATAGAAGTATTTGTTGTAATGCAGCTCTAAATAAAACAAATAGAATTTTACATGTTTCCCATTCATAAGGTTCTCCTTTCACTGATAATGACCAATTGTTGTTGGGGAATTGTGAACCACAAGATGGCAGCAGTCTCTTTCTGCTATTAGGTAAAAATTTATATGAAGAAGCAAATCCATTCACTTTAATTAGAATGATGTCTTGATTTATAAAATTTCATTTCCTTATGAAATAGAATAACGTAGGTAGAGTAATTTGCAAGTTTAATTATTCTCTCTACTTTGAGGCTGAAAGGATTTAATACAATGTGGCTATTTCAATAGCCTTCAAATGTATTTAAATTAATTTAAATTTTTTCTAAATCTGGATTCACTATAATGCACCAAAACAAGTCATAAAATTTTAAGTAATCTTAAGTAGTGATTTTTAAATATTCATGCCATATGTACAGTTTTTCATTAAAGTAAAATAACGTGGTGTCATTAACAATATATTAATCAAATCAGAGCTTTACTAATACATTACAGAGACATATTTATTCCAACACTGTTTCAATGTGTACATATGACAATAAAGAAACAAAAAAACAGAGAATGCCAAACAACCCAAATCCTGCAGTCTGAGTCAGATCTCATTTTTACTATTACAAGGAGTTCACAAATGTGAGGTACCTTCTGCTATGGAAAATAAACTTAAATGTCATCACACTCTGCACACATAACAAAAAGGGGTGTGGTTTGCCGGTAAGATGGTCTGTTTTGTAACAGGCCATCGTGCAGCAGTTGAATGGCTGCATGTAAAACATGTGGGATATATTAGGGTTCTGGACATGACACACTACATAAAGTACATGTGGCGATATATTAGGGGTCTATTTATTACACATACTATAATATAGGTGGTTTATATTATGTTTTGTGAATGGCACACTATATACAGTATATAGTATGCCATTTCCAGACCCCTAATATATCCCATTAGATTATAGTATATGCCAATCCCAGACTTATAATATATCCCATTTAAATGTTTTGTGTGGCACAGTGTTTTCTCCTCTGTGGCGGGATCCTCCTGGGTGGCAAGCAAAGGGTCCCTCTTCTAAGTTTTTCTGTTTACCCATGAAGCAATGCCCCTTTAAATGGAACCTGTGAAGCCACATCCATTTTAGCTGCACCTGTGAAGCCATGCCCCTTTTTCATTTTATTGTGAGGGCTACTAGAAACCCCCCCTTAGTGCACCACTGGTGGCGGTGCTGTAACTTCCAAACTCACAATGATTTCTATGCTGACAGGTAAGCATTTGCATCCTTGCATTACCCTAACCCTAACCCTTTGTTCCCGTGAGCCTAACCCTAATCCTAATATTCCGTTCCAGCCTTAACCCTAACCTTCTGCTTCTTGAGTCCTAGCACTAACAGTCCATGTCCCACAGACTAACCCTAACCATTTCCTTTAGCCCTAACCCTCCTTTCTTGAAGCCTTAGCCTAACCCTGACCGCCCATGCATAAGGCCTAACCACCAGAGCTGCCGCAGCCTGTCGCTACTGGGAACAGGATAAAATGGGTACCCGTTCCTAATAGCAATTTTCTATGTGCCCAGCATTTTGGCAGTGATACAAGCCTCCATTCAGTTGGATGCTGTATCATTATTGAAATAGGGCTGGACGGACCAGCAATCGCTTCCCATCTAAAAGCAATGGATGAAGTTAGTGTGTTCTAATAGTTAGTAAAGATTGTATCTAGATAGCATTAGTATAATAATAGTGAAAGCAATATTGTATATATTATTTTATCTGTAATCTGTATTTCATAATAACTGAATAAGCAGTAAATAAAAAACATAATATCTACATACCATACTGAGCATTATTAAAGGTCCCAGCCACAGTTTTACAGGATGAGTTATCACCACCACATATACCACATTTATCTTTCCTTGCTTTGGAATTTAAAACATGATCACAACCAGCTTGCTGTAAGACAGTAGAATATTGATTGCATAATGCAATGAATAGGACATTAATTAATATATTTACTATTACTCAGGTATTGTTCATTATTTAGTTATAAACATCTGTAACAACACTAACTGCAAATCATTTTGCTATTAAGTACTTATCACATGCAATTTGACTTCCATTTGACTAGGTGCTGATTCAGAGTTGAGATTAAAGACAAAACAGGTGCAAGTATTGACCTGAGCACATAGCTCTCATATACGGCATACAGTAGCTTAATGTTTAATCTGTACATTAGAATCGAGCAAGTAAACAAACCCTCAACTCTAATATTATTTTCCCAGGTAAAATGTGCCTACCCTTGAAGTTCAACATGGTTTTGCTCAGGTCGACACTAGCACCTATTTTGGCCCTAAATTTAGGATTAACCTAATTGTTGTGTCAGTTTAAGAAGAACTTCTATGATTTTTGAACCATACATATATGTTTTTGCAAATAGTTTTCTTTTATTTCCCTAAAAAGTGGTAACATTTTCTCGTTACATTGTGTAGAAAAGTTCAGAGAAGTGGCTAAAGAACATTACCAGTTAAAGTTGGGATGATGTGACCATTCCACTAAAGACATTCTTTACAGCGATATTAAGCTACTCAAATGAATGGTTTTGACTAATCATGTACATTGAAAATCTGTTATTGCAATAATTGCCCTTAGAATGTACTACAAAATTTAGGAGCAGATAGTAGGGATATAGACAACATATTAAGAAACAAATGGAGTATTTAAGAAGACTGATACATAATATATAACATATACTTCTGTTACAAAAAGCCAATATGATAACAGGAACACTTTAAATAAAAAAAATGATTTGAATCATACCCTGCATAATCCTTGAACACACAAGTCATCTGATTCAGAACCGCAAGGAGTACCATCAGTAACTCTATCCTTCAGCTGGTAATATGACGATGTTCCAGAGACCCGACAAAAGAGCTTACATCGATCTTTCATTAAGACTGTATCAAAAATTCAATAGGGTTTCTGTTATTGTGAAGCTTCTGCTCTAATCACAGGTTTTTTGAATTCTTCAGAGAAATAAGACACTGTTAATACTTACTGCCACTATATTTTGGGATCCAGCGTACACTAGTTGTAAGACCATTGATGTTGAAATGTTTACCATCAAAGTGAGAACACTGCATATCTCTAAACTCTTTCTTTCCTTTAGGACAAGAGTCAGTATTACAAGATCTGAACTTCATTCTCCTCCCAACACAATATTTTCCTCCATTTTTTGGCCTGAAATAAAGTTCAAGTAATAAACATTACCTGTTATGTTCTGCTTGAAAATCAAACCATGTGATAAAACAAATTAGATTAGGGCTATGATATTTCTTATTTATCTTCATTTTATCACTTAGATTATCAGTTTGATAATAACCACAATAATGAGAGTTATATTTTAAATCCTATTAAGGTTGATACAAATATTATCAAAGTGAGTTCCTCTGTATGAATAGTATATTTCTCCTGTATACAGAAATTGTACATAAGAGTTTGTTGTTGTTGTTTAAACGTTGATTGCCTTCCACATTATGGTAATGTTGCATGTGTAATGTCATAATTGTAACATGCTAGGAATGTCCACATATAAAATGAATATACACAGATGTCCAAAAACAGCACTGGGAGTTCAAAGCTAGAACTTGTTGTGACTTATACTAAAATATCTGCCCAGTACTGTACGCTGTCCTTCCAGGTATGCACTTTCATGAACTAGTTCAGTAATCCAACTACTATTTCCTACATTCTCAGCAGGGAATTTGGCCTAGTCACATGCACAGGCTCCCTGTCAGTCTCTGGCATTACTCAGCCCTCTTACTATCAATTTACTGCAACATCTACAGGACTAAATGCTATTGCCTGTCTGGCTCTATACTGTGTTTTGTAAGGACAATGCATTGCTTTAATTTTTTTCATGGTATAATTGTTATTGCTCATTTTGTTTCAGTTGCTGGTTATAGTTGTGGTAACAGTTCAAGCTATTGCAACGTAGATAGGAAAGGGAAGGATGTATGTTTTGTTCACAGATAACAGCAAGAAAACTTATGAAAACTATTTTGAATGAATCCTGATAAAGTTGTAGATGCGAATCATACAGAAAGTATAACAAGTGTCATGAAACACCAGTCATGTTACAGCAACTCTGTCAGGAATTGCAGACCTAGTCAAAGCAACTCCCAGGCTTTACCTTAGCGGTTGCTTAAAAGACTAGACACTTCAGTGTGTGCTGCGTTCCAACTCCCAAAAGTCTCCGTCTCTCATCAGTGTTCACTGTTGCTGATGCCCACATGACTCATTATCTGCTTGTTCCTGTATTCAGCCCTGCCATCTGATTGGCCAGTGTTCCTTTATATATCCAGCCGCCCTTTTCCCTGGTGTCAGTTATAACGTTAAGCTTCTGCGGTGATCTCCTGCTCCTGTATACTGAGCTGCCTTGTGTCCTGGATCTTTCTGGATCACTACTATCTGCTCTCGTCTTCCTGATCTTTACTGTGCTTTATCATCTGTACTCCAGTACTGTCTATGTAATTTTTGTGCTATACCATCTGCAATCCAGTATTCATTTTTACAACTGCACTCTAGTACTCTCTGTTTGTATCTGTGCTTTCCCACCTGCACTCCAGTTATTATGGTTATTACTGTGCATTAGCATATGCAATCCAGTATAGTCTATTACTATTTCCGCACTCCTGCTCTGTGGGTGTTCTTGTCCTGCTCCCGGTCCTCTCTGCCGATAGTCCTTGCAGTAACCTTCCTTACTCTGAGAATCGTTCTAAGAGACCATGACTTGCTGAGGATCTACAGCCAAGCCTGTCCCTACTATCAAAGGCTCCGGTGAATACCAGATCCCCTGTTAGACTCTACAGGCCAGATCCTGACCTACAGATGCCTTATGGGCACCCGAGATCATTACAGCCGGCATAGTAACAGGAAGTGCACGCCCCGTGCTCTCCCCGCTGTCGGTAGGAAATCTGGACACTTACGCGTCCAGATTTCTACCCTAACTTTTACGATCACGCGGCCTCCCCCGCCCCGTCCCCTCATTAGCATGTCTATATCCGCCTTCATAGCGAAGATACAACATGCGTAAAGGGGGGGATAGCCCCCTTTTCGTAAGCACCGGTATGCACCCCTAGCCGTCGTTCCTTAGGATCCGGCCCTATATCCTAATACACAGTTTCCCTAATAATAAGTCAATGAGTCATTTGAAGTGGACTATAGCAAGATTGACGTGCACTCTATACTTAATTGGTATCTACAGATAAGAGCTGTTGACATGTTCCTGGTATTTGTGCAAAAATACTCCTGTCACAATACACTGTAATTATCGTGTTCACTACTTGCTAAAGGCATCCATGGCAATTCTGACCTTAGTCTAGCCCTTTAGAAGGGAATCCCTCTGTTTGTCTCTTGTCTCCATCTGTGTCAGTCTCTCTCTCTTGTACAGAACTTCTGGTGCTTGCGGGTAATCCTGCTCGGCCCATGGGGGTTTCCATCTTGGGGATCTGACCTGTTGGGTATTAGCTGCACAAATCTATCCCCACCATCAAGCGCTCTAGCAAAGACCTGGCCCCAGTTAAACTCCACATGATCCCTTAGTGCTGTTACGAGCCGCCACACTCACACGGCGGCTCGCACTGTGTGATCCCGGCGCTCTCCTAGCACCGCGATACATGTATCATTGATGGCAGCGGGACGCATGCTGGTTGCTAGGCAGCCAGACGCCTTCTCCCTTTTCGCACCCGCTGCAGCACTTATCATTGGCAGCAGCGGTTCACATGTCCTGGCTGCTAGGCAGCCAGGACGCTTCCTCTTCCTCACGCCATGTCAGCAATCAGCTGCACTCACTTTGCGGCTGATTCCCCCGCTGGGAAAAACCGCCTATCATGACAGGGGGCTGGTTCAATCCTTCAGCCCTGATTGGCCAGTTCCCCTGTAAATAGCCAGCACTGCCTTCCTTCAGTGCTGGTTATAGCATCCTTTACGTGCCCCAGTCTTTCTGCCTTATGCTTCTGCTCTCTGCTCTTTGATCTTGTCCTTTTGCTCTTTGTCCCTTAGCCTTTTTGCTCTTTTCCCCTTAGCCTTTGCTCTTTGTTCCTTGGTCTTTTGCTCTGCCTTATTGCTTTCTTGAGTGCCCCTCCAGTCCTGCCTTGTTCCCTGCCGTTAACCTCTTGTTTGCCATTTCCCTCTATTCCTCTCTCCCTGGTGTAGTTACCTAGTGTGATATCCTAGTTTTTTCTGGTGTGCCTGTATTTGTTGCCCCTTCGGGGGTTCCACTGTTTGGCTGCGTGAGTGGGTGTCCTGGTGAGTCTTGTTAGTCCAGTCAGTCTTAGTCTTTTCCCTTGGTCCATTGTCTTGTTTATGTGTTCCGTGTAGTTCGTCACTAGTCAGTCCCTTCTGACCAGTCTGTTCCTGCTTTTTGCTCAGTCTGTACTTTTGTCCCCCTTTACATATTTTCTCTCTTCTACAAGTTTGGTTCCAGGAATCACGACCTGTTGTTGTGGGGCAGCCAATTCCAACACCACCATCCCCACCATCAGGGGCAATGGTGAACACCACCTGATAACAAAGATTTCGCACCCAGGTAACCGTTCTCATTATTTCACCTCTCTTTCTTATAAGTGTCAGTACAAGTGCTGTTAGCCTTTGTTCCTGGTTCCTGTTACTATCTTTGTGAAGCAATGCCTACCTTTCAGGGTGGTGTGGGGGCGGGTGATGGGCATCTGTCTCCCTGTCTGACCACAGAGAATCTAGGATGACGACTTGCAGGGAAGGAGAGTGATCCTTACCTTGTCTTTGTGTTCCAGTCACTTTGTGTACCTTGCTGCTCTGTATCTTTCTCTCTGATACTAGTCTGACCATTTTGGTGTGATTGTGTTTGGGTCAGTAAGTGAGAGCCCCCGTCTCTATTGTATGTAGTTGGTCCAGGCATTTTGTTCACAGTGTGAATTCCATCCTCCACTGTGAGATCTCTCCTATGCTGTTTCTGTTCACGGGATTGATCACTTTCACCCTCCTTCTATCTCTGGGTGTCGATACTATTACATCCATCAAAATAGGCATCCAGGGGCCATAACCTGCTAGGAAGAGCAGCCCAGTCTATCCTCACCAACAGCGGCTCTAGTGAAGACCAGGCTCCTAGTTAAACTCCGCTTCCAGGTTAGCCATGACCATAACAGGTGCGTAAAGAAGTCAAGAGAAATATCCCAGCAGAGACAGTGGGTGCCAGAATGCGCACTGGAAGAAAAACGAGACGGACACAGTGTGGACCAGATACATGGCAATGACAGAGAGGTTTTCAGAGCAGCACATCATTCAGCCATCCATCCATGTTCATGCAATATAGCTCCTTGGTCCCTCAGTTCTTGGCCTACAAAGGAGGTGGCTTCCTCCTAGATCACCAGGGAGAGAGGCTGCATAGGAAAGTGCTTACTTACCTATTCCAATCAGCATATTTACCCATTCCATCCATCGGACCCGTTCCACCTGCAGCACACCGCAGGCTCTGGGAAAGTGAGGGTTAGGGCCTTGGAAAGGGAGCATTAGGATTAGGATCAGGCTGCGGGGAAGGGAGGGTTAGGGTCAGGCTGCGGGGAAGGGATGATTAGGGTATGGCTGCGAGGAATAGAGGGATAGGGTTATGGAAGGAGAAGGTTAGGGTAAGGATTAGGGAAAGGGTTGGGATTAGATCTTTTACTTACCTTTCGGAGCACCGTGTTTGGTGATCTGGGAATTGACTGCCAGTTCCGAACAGGCTGGGAGAGAACGGCCCTATAGTGAAAGGGCCGTTCTCAATGGGGACCCACATCCATGCAATACATATACATAAAGGGGTTGTTTCAGACTTATATAGAAGGGCACTTCAGCATAGTTTTGCTGAATACAAATATACTTTGTTTTTCTGTGTACTCCGAAACTCTAGACCGGAGTACAAAAAAAAA
>WWET01000062.1:594218-624565 GCA_011038615.1 Limnodynastes dumerilii | reverse complement strand
TATATCATTTTATGGTATTATATATCAGAATAACTGAAATGAATAGCATAAACATACAGTACATTACATCACATCAGAACACTGGGCTTTATCCAGCTCTCCGCAAAACACCTGCTATCCGCAAGCTGATTGTGAAATTCGGTGTCTGGTACATGCCCTGGGCAAATGTTACGCAGGGGATCTCCTTCTGTATGGAATTCATTTCTGTATGACCGGGTGTCACTTCATATCCACATGCCTAATTCTTGCATGGGGTGGGAATAGGCATGCTTATAAACACAAGTGGGCAGCAATAGGCACCATGGTTAGAGGAAAAGGTATGGTTATATTTGTGGATTTAGCCAAAAGTCTGCATAAGAGAGGGGAGTGACATGAGAGTTCACTCCTCTCATCCGTGCAAAATTCCAGACCTCCATACATACACAATATGTATCTGGATGTATATGGGTCTGGATACGGCCCACTATGTTGAAGAAGCTTCAGCTGCCTGTAAAGGTGTGGGATGGAGATAATTCTATACCCTTTACCAGAACTAAAAAGGAATATGAAGCAAATAAAAAAATGTTTATTTATGCGTTTAGCTTCATCTATGTACAATGTTTGATTGATGTTTACATTTTTTAAAGGGGTTGAAAATATTTTTAATGTTGCACCACAACTGGGGAAATTTAATTTAAATACTCTTTCATCTAAAAGACTGCATTTTATCTTAATTTAAATCATTTTTCCATGAGTTAATATAAAAAACATATAAAACATTTATGTTAGTTCAATAGAAAATCTTACTCAGGTTTATTGCAATTTCTGCTAGAAGTTTTGATTCCACCACCACAGCTTCTTGAGCATGAACTGTAAGGTTCCCAAGCTCCCCATTCACCATCCACAGGATGAACATTCATTACTTTGTCAACACAAAGACCACTGCGACAATGCTGCCCAATTCAGAAAACAAGAGACACTATCATTCAGAGAAGGTTTTGAGTAACTGCTCTGGGTTTATTCATAACTCATTTGATATATTGTATGCAAGTCATGTGAAAAAATAGTAAAATAAAAGAATTGTTTTGGGAATACACATCAATATTTTAGTTCTGTGTTTACATAAACTAGCTTGCGCTGAATAGCGCATGGCTATTGTGCTGATCATTGATTTGTTTTGCATGGAGATGAGAGGAACACACCTGGATCAAATATTAAGTTCATCTTCTTTGCTAATTGGAGTAGGCAAGAGGTTTTTTAAACATTACACCAGGTTTGTATGTTCTTTTACAATATTCTATACAGCACTACCCATACCAAATAGCCTGTAGATAGGGTATGGTAGCCCTTGCGGATTTATCAGTGCCATCATGCCCTGGCAACCCTTTTGGGCACCGGACCATGCTGGCAAGACAACATGTTTACACATTATATATGAAATGTATTACCTGTCTATCTACAGCACAGGTTAGTGGGAAGAGCATTAGTGCTATTGGAAAAAGGGTTAGTTGTGCCCTGGAGGGAGAAACCGTCTGGGTTTTTGTGGGTGGTCCTACACACTATACAATCAATACTTGTACAATTGTCGTATATGCAAACATATATCTATTTTCCTGATGCTGCAAGCAGATAATCTGTCTAGTGCAGCAGTTCTCAACCTTTTTTTGGAATGCACCAGTTACCCACTATGGATTCGGGTTAAGTACCACTTTGCAGATCATGTAGACAAATATATATACTTTATATTTTTTTATTTTTCCTTGCATATTTTGCAGTGGTTTTAAAGTACATTTTCTCCATAATCCATTTAAATGGATTATGGTATCACACCTGGTTAAAGTCTAAGTATGGCTGTTACCTCCTGCCAAGCTTTTCCAGTTGCTCTTCAAGTACCACTGGTTGAGAACCCATAGTCTAGTGTATGGATAGCAGATACATTCTTGCAATAGTTTCAGCGACATCTGTACAAGTACTGATAGTATAGTGTGTTTATAAGATCAGTTTACATTCGAGCTAACAAAATAGGGTTGGTCTGTTATTTAAAAATTTGTCAGGTGTTTACCCAGCTCACGTTATGCACAAATTTCATAATAAACGTTTTTTAATAAACATTATTTCAATTATGAGTTGCTGGCTCTACTCAAAGCTAAATGAAAAGCTGTAGTTTTTAAATGAAATCTGTGGGCTGTATATTATTAATTTTTCTTAACTGTTTATGTTAGAGTTGTACCTTTCCAGGACCACAGTCACTTCCATCAGCTAGAGGCATATGTTGAGTAAAACATCCTTTAAGCATTCCTTCTGTACTTGTGCACCACAGTCGCTTGCACTGTTTCTGGTTATTAATACATAAAGAAAATATATTAATTGTCATTTATTCTCTATGTATTCCTTTACATGAAAGTAAATAAAAATTCTTTTTTTATGTACCATGGTGCAATAAAGATAGTTTCATATGATAGTGCTCCTTAGTATTTAAAGAGAAATCAATGATTGCTATTGCCCCAGTCTGAGACAGTGCTACCACTTTCACAACTGAACAACTGAAGGACACTATACTTATTGGGTTATTTGGATGAATGGACCAGTTCCAAAATTCTGACAAGTGATCGGATAGGACAATGTCCACTTTATGCATGCATCCAGTGGGCCATGATCAGAATGCCATTTCGTTCACAAAGGGAGGGGTTTATTATTTTAATGAACAGTGAAGGTACGCGACCAAACCTTATGGTACAATCCGATGACATCTTCAGTTCTCATAGCTATTGTATAATTTGCCTTACACTAGAGATTCTTTTCAGTTGATGTAACAAACTAAACAATTGCTAATTGATCATGATTCAAACATTGATTGAGCGATTTTATTTTTTTTGTTCACTGACAGTGTTTTTAAGGAAGAAAAAATGTTTCTTCTAACTTGGTATTTTATCTGTAGAGTTAGGATCAACAACAGCAGAAAACTCTTTAAACCAGCAAGTGTTTTATCATTTATTTGCAAATGTGTATAATTAAAATATATGCATTTTATTTTACAGCTAGAATGGCAAGTTAACTACTAATTAATCAGTGTGTTAAGGATTTCTTATTTATTCAATATAGATTATCTGCCTTTAAAGAATCTGTTAGGTAGCCAATAAATTTGGCTGTGTTAAACAGCATAACACTGGGTAAATAAGTCCTTAAAAGTACATATCACAACCACACCGTACACACCACAACTGAATTTATAAATGTGAACTTCATCTTCCAAGTATCACCAAGAAGTTTCCAACTGGGTTTGGTTATAAACTAGATATAATTGCAATCAGAATAAAATGTATAACTAAACAAAATTTGCTAAATAGCAGAAGTTATGTATGATGGTGTCTATTACCAATGTGTGAACCATTTCCTACAGGAAAAGGTTGAATTAGAGGTAAAAAGTATGTTGATACTATCTGTGTTTAAACTATGCTGAAGATTCTGCAAAGACAATAGAGTTCAACTTAACCAAATAATATTGATATTTGGGGAATTTCTATAGGGACAAAAAAATGGTAAGTACATAATAGACAGGTATTGGGAATGATAGTCACACAAACACACATCCAAACTTATTGATTTTATGTTGAATACTCTCTATCACAAATAAAGCAATATCCACTACAGATTCTATATAAGTACATACATAAATTGCAGCCAGAACACAACTTACCATGTATGGACATACTTTTGAACCAATGCCGAACATCAGTTCACATTGCTTGTTAGCATCATATATTACACCAGGCAGTTGGTGTGAAAAGTCATACACACGTCCACTAGGTTTATCAAGCAAACATTCTCCATAGCCAGTACTATAAGAAAATTTGAAATAACATGACGCCAATAAAAATGAAAATGTCCATCATGAAAATTATGTTCCAAATTGTCAGATTTCAGGTAACAGAAACAGGTCATACCACAAGTAAATTCCACAATGTAACATTTATTTGGGGACAAAAGGACAAATATAAAAACAGAATCATATACTATGTAATGATAACAAGCAAAATAATGTGAACTTAGACCTAGCATGTTTTGAACCTTAGTGCTACATGGGGCTTATCTTTAATTACCCAGTGAGCCTTTTGATGTTTTTAGACACTTCAGTTGAGTTCATCCTCAGAAATTAAACCTTATTATAAATAAGAACAGTGATTGACAGAAGAGGATGTGCACATTCAGGATGTGTCAAAAATCCCTTGTTTATCGAAACATTTCTATGAACTGTGTGCTAATCTTTACATAAAAAACTAACAAAAATATCCTAATGATAGAATAAGTCAGAGGCTTTTAACCTGTGGTACTAATACCCCTAGTGGTGGTTGAAGCACTGTCTGGTGGTACTCGGGACAACTTGACAAGGTTGTAAGAAGGTAGCAGCCATACTTATTTTTTAACCAGGTGTGATATCAGATGGAAGAGGGCTTATTTAATATAATATCTTGGGGGCTAAATGGAATATTTAAATCTTTGTTACATTAGGTATGAATAAATAATATATAAACAAATGGTTGTCGGCTATGTGTTAACATGATATGCTAAGTGGTACTTGATGTGATTCTATAGTCTTAACTGTCACTCCCATTGAAATAAATCAAATTACTCACTCTAGGAACTCTGTGACATACTTTTGACTGCATTTAGACCAGGTCCATGGGCTTGTGTCATGGCTTAAAACTGCAGACATCACATGAAATTCGTTTTTACCTCCTATGTCTTTACACTTTAAGCTGTCGTCATGAGGAATATTAAATCTGGAACACAAAATAAGTCACTTGATTTAATAATTGAGTTTGCTGTAATTTGCCCTAAAAATATATGTAATATGATCAAACTTTTTTTTTATAAAAGAACCAAATATATTTATACACATTTCTGATGCTGTTTTGGAATACAAAGAAACAGAAAGTGGTCCAGCACATTACCTTAATCTAATCCTAGTAGCTGCCCTTAATCAAGTGGTTAAGTTTGCCACCATGAAAATCCAATTTTCAACATACAGACAGCTGACAGCAAATTGTCGGCTGTCTGTATTTTGAAAAAGTCTTTCATTAGAAACTTTTTATATTGAATGGGTAAGTATGCTGAAGCTACTTTTCAGGAACTCACCCATCCGAGCCTAAGGGGAGACTTAGAGTTAGGCGTGTGGAGGGGATGGAGCCTAGAAGGGGAGACTTAAGGTTAGGCTGCGGGGAGGTGATGGATCGGAGAAGGGGAAGGTTAGGGTCAGGTGGGGAAGAAACAATAAGATGCGGCCCCTCCTCAGAAACGGGGTGTTGAAAACGGCCCTGTCAAAAAAGGGCCATTCTCAGCAGTGAACTACATCTTGATCAAGTTGCATGATCAACTACGCTTCATGCACCATGACAACTTCAATGTTAGCCATGGCACACTAAGGACACACAAATCTTAGAAAAAATTCCACAAAGCTGAACGTTGTTGGTGCATAGCTCTCCATGAATAGTCCTTTTAATCCTCCACCCTCACCAGTCAGTTGTTGTCTTTTATATGTGCTTACTCCAACCTTAACTACAATCTCGCCTTACTGGTATCTTATCGTCTTTATTCAAGCACACATTAATCACTTCAATTCTGAAAAACAAAACTCTGACTCCAACTCTCCTTCAAATTTTTAGCCTATTTCCGAGGATTCATGACCCTTAAAGCTGCTAGAAGCTTGCCTACACTCGCATCACTCACTTCCTTTCCTTACACAATGCTCTGGATCCCTTTAAGCCAGGCTTTTGTTCCCAGCACTCCACCAAAACTTCAAGGTTGGTCAATGATTTAATCACTGCTAAATCTAAAGGTCAGTACTCTCTTCTAATGGATCTTTCTGCTGCTTGTGACACTGCTGACCACTGTTTTACAGATGTTACAATCCCTAGGTATACAGGACACATCTCTTTCCTGGTTCACAACCTTCTTATCTATTTGTTCTTTCAGTGTTTGCTTTTCAGGATCCATCTCATCTGCTCTTCCTCTATCTATTGGAGTTCATTCCTCTTGTCTACCTATATTACTTCCCATGAACGGTTAATAAAGTAATTTGGATTTCAGTATCATCCCATTCGGTTTCAGCAGATGATACATCTCTCAACAAGGGCTGGATCCAGACTTAGGTAAGTGCTTGAAATTAGTTACTCCTGAGCTAAACCATGTTGATTTCAGGGGAGTCATATTTCATCTGTTGCAAACAGTGTTAGAGTTGAGAGGTGATGTTTCCCATCCCAAGTCTAAAAAACAGTGTGATAATAAAGCTGGTCAGTATCTGTGTGCAGTAAGCAATTCAAAGATATATCCCTGCATACAAAGTATACAATTAACATGATTCCCCCTGAAATTAACATGGTTTTGCCCAGGTGTAACCTTTCTTAATTTCAAGCTTCTTCTTAAGTCTGAATAAGGCCCTATATGTGTAAATTTTATGTACCCCTCATAATTTTGCATTATGTAGAAATAAATTATAATTTATTAATAATTGATTTATAATTACGACACTTAAAATTAAGACATAAAGCATTCAGCAGGGATCTGCATTTGTATACAAAACAACAACAATATTGCATTAGAGATACTATATATGATTTACACTAAATAAGGTTAAACAATAGATCATTGGTGTACAGTGTTCACCCCAGAAAATGTTGCCAGCCGGGTGGTATTAAATAGCAGCTGGGTGGGAGCAGTGTAATACTTTGCAATAATAATACTTGTCGGGATCCAGACATACATTCACACTGTGAAACGCTTTGCTGGTGCTGCACTACTGGGAACTAAGCCTTTACGGTCCATTGGAGCACAAGACTGAAAGCTGGAGATCACAATCAACGTTTTGGTCAGGTTTGGCCGGGTGGTAAGCTAAAATTGCCAGGTGGAGCACCCGGCTAAAATGCCCTGGGGAGAACACTGGTGTATGATTAAATAAAGGCAGAAGGTTGTAAATATCTAAACTATAATGATGACTAATTACTGAAAAAATCCTACTATATGTGCCAAAGTTGAAAGTATTATTATTAAAGTATTTTTTTTTTTAATTCAATACTTAACTGTAGATGGATACCCTACTTAGATGGAAAAGGCATAAAACATTCAAGGGTCAATCTATGCATCTCCATAGGTAACAGACATCTTTTTAACCCACCCTCTCTTCAAAGCTGGATTATTATTCATCCATGGATGACATAGAATCAGATCTGGACCAATGCTATGAGAAGTTCAGGGACACGTGGTTCCTCTAGCTTGATTTCAAGACCATGGAGGTATATGAATCCATAGTGTCTAGTCATATGAGATTTATACCCCTCTAATTGATTAACCAATTAACTTATTACTAATTAGCCTACGCAATCAGGTTGGTTGCGAATCAGGGAACACATCATAGCAACCAATCAAATTCTAGCTGACTTTCTCTAGCATGTAATACTGTAGGAAAGTGAGAGATAGAATCTGATTGGTTGCTATGGGTAACATCTCCACTTATTTAAACCCGCAGCTTAGTAAATCTGGCCCCTGGTCTCATTTTATCATCCTGTATCCACTGAGTTAAAACATCTTAAAGACCGCGTTTTCGCAATCTACATAGCGAAACGCTACGTAAATAGCGTACAATAATTACTACGCATGCCCAGTAACTTCAATCGGTTAGTTACGGACGGACGAGCACAGAAGACGGAGGTCTGAATATGGGCCATGGACTTTGTTTTGCTCTCCATTACACCTATGTGAGAAAGAGACATGGTGTATATGTGTATGGGACTATTGTTTTAACATATTGAATCCACCAAAATATACCCGCTGTATGTACTAGATATTGTTTATACTTGTATCCAACCCAATAATTGAGACCTGTTAATGTATGGATCCTTTGTTGCTATTAATCAATAAAAACAGTTTAAGCTGTACAATATGGGCTGGGTTACGCAATTATGTACGACAAGGCTTTACGAACGACCAGAAAATCCGCAAGGAAAAGTAAGTCAGCTAAGTTATGTGCATAAGGGGAAAGTGCCAGGTGTATTATAGTAGTGCGTAACATAGGCACGCTTGGGTGCGTAAAGAGATCTTAAGTCTGGATCCGGCACCTGGACCTTTTGCTTAATTCATTAATTGAATGAGATCCACGTTTGACAATTTAGAATTCTCTATTAACTATGCTAAACAAAATAAAAAACTTAGCTTACCTATAGCCTTTCACTTATTCGTCAAGATTATTCTCAATGTTTGGTTATCATTTTAAAGGAGATACATTATAAGTAGCATTCCAAGAGAATGGGAAAAATTCTTACATGATACAGAATAAGTCATTTTCCTCTTTTAAAAATTCTAAAAAAAAAAAAAAGAGAATACTTACACATGACCTAATTCATGTGCTATGGTGAATGCAGCACCTAGACCATTTTCTTCACTGATAGAGCAGCTACGTTGGAGGTCACACATTGTGCCTAGTTCAGCTAACCCTGTAAAATAAAAATGTAACCATGTTATATATAACTGGTATATAATAGCAGTTCTTACTTTAAACACTTTTTTACACCTTTATTTATTTAAAAATTGTAATAAATGTACATTTATTTATTAATGGCTTAGTCTCTGGAACCCTACTGCTCACTGAGGCCCGTATTCAGACCTCCGTCCTCTGTGCCCGTCCATCCATAACTAACCGATTGAAGTTACTGGGCATGCGTAGTAATTTTTGTATGCTATTTACCTAGCGTTTTGCAACATAGACTGCGTACACGCAGTCTTTAAGACCGTGTGTACGCAAGCTACGTAGTGAAATGCTACATAAATAGCATACAAAAATTACTATGCATGCCCAGTAACTTCAATCGGTTAGATACGGATGGATGGGCACAGAGGACGAAGGTCTGAATACGGGCCTGAAACTCTAAGAGCCAGATTTACTAAGCTGTGGGTTTGGAAAAGTGGAGATGTTGTCCATAGCTACCAATCAGATTCTAGCTGACATTCTCTAGTATGAATAAGAAAATAAGAGCTAGAATCTGTTTGGTTGCTATGGGCAACATCTCCACTTTTCCTTTCCTGCAGTTTAGTAAATCTGGCCCTAATAGTGTAGTGCAAATGTAAATGTATGGGCTTTTAATTGAAAAGAAGGCAAAAGTACATGGTATACATTGCTAAAGAACTGTACTATTATGCAATACCCGGTGACTGAATTTGTGACAGATTACCTCTGTGACAAAATAAATTCCTTGCTATGATTACTGAAAGAATATTACATCTTTCAGAGTGGGCCTATTAAAACTGTCCATTTTAGGCAAAACAAAAGAATAAAAAATGATTATTTAACTATTAGTTTTTATATTTTCCTTTATTCTGCATATGTTAGGAACTGCTGAAATAACTATAATAACAGTTTACTAGTTGACTTTTCTTTATGTCCTGGCTGTTGCCTGGCAGTCAGGACACTCTACATGCTACTGGCGTGCACTCAGTGCTAATATAGCTTACTGCTATTAGACAGCCAGGACCTTAGTCCTAGGATTCAGGGCCTTGGTTTAGGGCAAGCATTGATTGGTCCACTGTGCTTTAAGTAACTGGCAGTGAGACAAGCTTACTGAGGCAATTGCTGATTGGTTAGCCTGCTGCTAAATCCAGAGTATTGTATTTTGTGTATCATTGTCTGAAGTCTTAATAGGGTTCAAGGGTTGTGACCAGCTAGAGGAGGGTAGCATTTTTCAAAAGAAAAGGTGTAATAGAACACGAGGGCATGGATATAAACTGGAGGGTGGTAGATTCAAAGGAAATGTGCGGAAAAATGACTTCACTGAAAGGGTGATAGATAAGTGGAATATTCTCCCATCTGAGGTGGTTGAGGCCAATACAGTAGAACAATTTAAACATGCTTGGGATAAATATAAGGGTACCCTAAATTGTAACCCAAATTGAGGGTAAATAGGGTCTAGGGTCAGTATAGTTTTCATTAAACAAATGGGCAGACTAGATGGGCCATGTGGCTCTTATCTGCCATCACTTTCTATGTTTCTATGTAATAATCTTTTGTGCTTTTTCCTTGATCATTGGTTATCTGGTATTCCTGTCCGGTATCCTGGTCCTTGTACCTTTGTCTGTGATTTACCTTGCCTTCTGCCCTAATAGGAGAAAGTGTGACAAGAAACTCTTCTTAGACTGTTTTTACTATTCCCACTGCTACTAATTGTAACCACACTGTCTCCATCCTTATTTCTTGAAATCTGTTTGCAGAAATGTAACTATTGCTATAGACTATCTTGTGCCTTACAGTGGATGTTGTAGAGGTGTCTGGTCTGAGGGCGTTTGAAGTTGCCAGAGGACTTAGCCTCAATGGCATAACCACCGTTGTTTCCGCTGATTGGGCCTCATTTACAAAGGGCGATTTGATACAAATCGCCCTAAATCGCGTGATTTGAGCCTCTGAACTCACATCGCGGTATTCAGAAAGGCTCAAATCGCGTGATTTCAGTGTGAAAAAAAAATCGTCATGGCAAACAAAAAATAGAAAAAAAAATTGCGGTATTCACTAAAGAAAATAGAAAAAAAAATGGCGGTATTCACTAAAGGCAA
This sequence comes from Limnodynastes dumerilii, assembly GCA_011038615.1. NCBI lineage: Eukaryota > Metazoa > Chordata > Amphibia > Anura > Limnodynastidae > Limnodynastes > Limnodynastes dumerilii. The sequence goes on along the minus strand of WWET01000062.1, from coordinate 613,993 downwards.
TTTGAAGAAATCGCCTTTAGTGTGATTTTAAATCACAAAAAAAAAAATTGCAGCCAGAGAGGTGCGAGAGTTGACATGTGTTTTTGTGTGTAAAAATTCTAAGTGCAGCACGGCTGAAATCCTTAGCCATGCTGTACTGATAGAACTACAAGGCTCAGGATTGATGATGATTGTAATAATGGACCGGATCCAGACCCCCGCGTGCTTTCCGTGCGCGCGGGGGTATGAAATTACGCGAGACAGAGGGGAGTGCACACCCCGTCACTCCCCTCTGTCGTGCGGGCTTTATGGCACTCTCCGCCACAGAGGAATACTCCCAGCCTGAAATGCAAGGTGCAATGTCCATGCAACAGCTGTACGACCGCTGATCCGCTACAGTGGGGGAGCCCCCTCCCACACTGTACACTTTACATGCTTCCCCCCGCCTGCTTTAGCGGGCGGAAGGAAAGCACAGTCCATTTCCTCGGAAATGGGCTCGGACGGAGCAAAGTTCCGTCCGATTGTTTAAACGCTAGGATTACTATAGTAATCCTAGCGTAACATCTGGAGGGCGCATGCTTGCGTGCGTAAATCCCTGACGATATTAAATCTGGATCCGGTCCTCTATCAGCGGCAGCATGGCTAAGGATTCTAACCATGCGTGTGTCTGTGTAGTGGGGAAAAAAATACAATTAACATTTTATACTTACTTTCTGTTCCTTAAGATACTTATGTTAAGCTTTACGGTAACCCAGACTCTCCATATCATAGGGGTTATAAAAGGCCACTCAGAAGATACTAAAATGGGGAAGTCCAGGGCTGCAGGTACAGCTAACAATACTTCACGCAGTCACCCCCCCTCTCCTCCTTCACCCCCACATCGCTCCTCATCTTCTCAAGTGGAGTCCAATACTACTCCTCCTTCTTTAGCAGATACAGCCAAGGAGCTATCGTTACACCTACTTCAATTACTTGAACAAAAAATTCTACCTGTGATAGAGTCCCGCTTTGATCCTTTACAAACTAGCATAGATGGTGCAATTGCTGCTCTGGAGCACTAAACACTAAACACATTTTCACTTTAGAACAGCGAGTTAGTGATATTAATGATACCCATATCTCCCTTAAAAACACTATACTCATGCAAACACAAAAGATAACAAGCCTGGAAGACAAAATTGATGACCTAGAGAATCGCAATAGGCAAAATAATTTGTGGTTCATAGGCATACCTGAGGCGATCAAAACTTCTGAACTAATCACTTTTTTACAGCAGGATCTCCTAGCTGCATTGAAACTAACGGATACCCTGAAGGATGTCATCATTGAAAGAACCCATAGGTTAGGCCCTGAGAGAGCAGGAAATGGGGATAGGACCACGGCGGTGATTGCACGATTTCTCAATTACAGGGAAAAGGAATTAATATTACGTACCTATAGAACTCTCCCCTCTTTTAAAGTTGGAGACCTTAAAATACTTATTTTCCAAGACGTCTCTGTACAAAAAAGACGAGAGTTTGCCCCAATGTGGAAAGCTTTGTATGAACACCATTATAAATTTATCCTGGCATATCCCGCTAGGCTGAGAATTACACATAATGGGCAAACATACACTTTTGATAATCCAAAATAAGACAGAGATTTTGTCTCTACCTTTGATATTCCTTCTAGTAACGCTGATCTAGGCTAAATAGAATTGTATTTAAACATTCTGGGTTGCCTTCCTATGACGCTGATTATTGTCATATAGCATGACTTGTTTTTTTGTTGTTAGATTAGTATACATGTCAATTGTTGCTTTAAGAGCCATGTTGCCCTATATTTTGGGCTTCTTGTTACCTCAAGAGGAAAAAAATAGAAAATTGAAGGTTAAAAGCATTGATAATATTATTACTCAATTTCAAGAGCATAATATTCTTTTGTTGTTACTTTTGAGCATTATGATTTTGCAGAGTGACCATGACCATATCCAAGCTTGTGTGGAGACCTTCAGGCAGAATGGGACAGTGGATGTCAACACTGCTTTCTTCAAGCTAGAGGTAGAGACTATGGACCGGATCCAGATTTAAAATCGTCAGGTGATTTACGCACGCAAGGTGCGTAAATCACCTGACTTAACTGGATGCATGCGCCCTCCAGATGTTACGCTAGGATTACTATAGTAATCCTAGCGTTTAAACAATCTAAAGCGGGGGGCGGGGGGAAGCATGTAAAGTGTACAGTGTGGGAGGGGGCTGATCCGCCCGTCGCTTTTAAGGCAGGCTTATGACAGCGTAAGCTGCCATAAAGCCCACACGACAGAGGGGAGTGACAGGGGGTGTGCACTCCCCTCTGTCTCGCGTAATTTCAGACCCCCGCACGCACGGAAAGCACGCGGGGGTCTGGATCCGGTCCTATATTTGCAAACAATACCTCAATACATTTCTACACCACATATCATCTTACATGGCTAGTACTTCATTATTAGCACCAAACATTCCCTCCCTACCTACTAGACCCCTTCAGCTAAAGCTATCATATCATGGAATGTGGATGGCCTCAACTCCCAGATTAAAAGGACATCTTAAAGTGTTGAACCCAGATATAGTTTTCCTTCAGGAGACACACTGGTCTGCCCCGGACAATACTTTAAAAGCCCAGTGGATTGGGGACTTGCCTCAAGGCTAATTATATTAAAAAGACTAGAGCGCAAATCGCTCAGGAATATCAAAAATACAAATTCTTCAGATGGGGTAACAAATCAGGAAAGCTTCTTGCTAATCTGAAAAACATATACAAAGAAACGACACATTCTTACAATTAGGAACCCACATTCACAAAACATTCATAATCAAAACCGTGAAATCCAAAAAATCTTTCACAAATACTATACCCATCTTTACGAAAAATGCCCTGAATTCTATAAACTTCCAAAGCAACAACTTACCTCTACACTCGCCTCATTATTCACACATCTTTATTCTGACAATCCTCCATACTCATCGTTTAATCAGGCCTTCACCACATTAATTCTAAAACCTAATAAACCAGCAGATCAAGTCACCTCATACAGACCAATTACACTCTTATATCAAATCAAGTCTTTAAATTATTGGCCAAAATTATTGCTATACTGTTACAAAGCATTTTACCTACCCTTATTACCACTCATAAAATGGGCAGATATTCTGTTCGGTGAGAACTGCAATAGCAGCTATTATTGCCACTAAATTATCTAAACAGAGAGATGATCAAACCATGCTTTTAAGCTTAGACGCCGAAAAGGCGTTTGATCAAATCTCTTACAACAGATCTTCCAATGGAGGGAATTTGGGGACAAATTTACCCAATTTATTAAATTTATATATACAAATCCCAGCACGTCTTTATGGGTTAATGGTACTCACACGGAACCTGTATATATGTCCTGGGGCACATGTGAAGGATGCCCTCTTTCCCCACTCCTTTTTAACTTCGCTCTGGATCCCTTACTCAGAATCCTACAAAGTTGTCTGTTATTTTCCGGCATTAAGATAGATGTTACTACTACGAAAATCACGGCATTTGCCGATGATCTTCTATTATACATTTCAAATCCCCACCATTCCTTGCCAAAAATATTTGAGTTAATTGAAGAGTTTGGGAAAGTATCGGGCTTTACAATTAATCAAACAAAATCAATTGCGCTATGGTTAGGAGCTGATTTTCGTCCTACTTGGCACCAACAGTTTCCAATCCAGTGGGCTAAAGACTCTTTGACATATCTGGGGTTGAGGCTACCCAAGAATTACTACCTTCTCTATGATCTAAACTTTGGTAAAATTATTAAGGAGGTCTGTTCCTTAATGAGACAATGGCAGACTCTCCCGCTGTCCTTTACAGGGAGAGCAAACCTTATTAAGGTATTATATCCACTCCAAATGCTCCCAATCACTATCCCCTTGAAAGATCTAAATAGGGAGTTCAGGAGATTCATCTGGCAGGGTAAGAGATCAAGGATAGCACTGACTAAATTGCAACAAGCATCCTCCAATGGTGGAATCAATCTGCCGAACCCAAAATTGTATAACTATGCTAGTCATTTACATGTAATTAAGGACTGGCTCCATAATATGTCACAATATTCCAATATCAACATTGAGCAAGCATTCCTACCAGATACCTCCCTGATCTCTTCCTTGCACACAGAGAGATCATTATTGACTCAAGAACAATTATACAATCCTCTCTTGATGGTTAATTGAATAACATAGAGACAAATAAGGCACTCCATGGGATTGAAATACCATCTTTCTCTCTTTCTCCCATTTTTTTAAAAATCCAGCTTTCCAGCATGGACAAGCTGGATATCCATTTAACAAATGGCCTCCCCAAAAATTGACGTGCCTAAGGGACAAAGTAAATCCAATAACCAGAACAACATTAACAATACCACAAATATGTGCATTATTCAATGTCCCTAATACTCATATCTTTGCTCTACATTAGGCCACAAATTATGCTGTTACGGTGATTCGACAATATTCACCCCTGGACTGGTCCAATGACCTGGATAACATGCTAGTGCAATCACCCTGCGGGAAAGGGGCCATATTACGGAATTATAAGTATCTGCGAGAAACATTAAATCATAGTTTATTAAACAAGGGTCTGGCATACTGGACTACAATTTTTCCAAATCTATCTTTAGAAGAACTTTTGAAAAAACTTAGACTCTTTATAGATATACTGAAAGCCAGTACATATTGAGAAATGCTTTTATACATTTTTCATATAGAGTATATATCACCAAATAGACGTTTTCAAATGGGTTTATCGGAATCTGCACAATGTCCTAAATGTGGGGAGGATCCGGCAACACTATACCATTGCTTCTGGGACTGCTCACATATACGCAGATTTTGGAAGCAGGTCATAACTCAACTATTAATTTCTGCACCCCTCACTTCAGAATTAGCAGTTTAGGGAGTCGTGGACTCGACATTTACTATCTCTAAAAAAGCCAAACATATGCTTATTGTTGTCTTGGCTGTAGCCAGAAAATGCGTACTCCAACAATGGGTGCACAATCAGTCTCCGTCATTAACATTATTCTGAGAAAAATTTTAATATCTCTTCAGAATGCAATGGCTCGAAACCACACTCTCTAAAGAGAGAAGAGTCCAAAGCTTCTTCCATACTTGAAGTCAATATATCAACACTTTAGCTCCCACAACTAAAACTTGAATACATAAATGTTTTATAAACACTAGATGGTACGAGACTAGGTTTCTATTAGAGGACCCACCAATTCGACTGGAAACACCTGCAATGTCATCCCAAGATCCTGCTCTCCCGACTACTGCCCGAGGGTCACCTGGATAGGGATCATTACATGCTTAATGCTTTTTACTGAGGTAATACAACTGTCGTTATGAATAATGCTTATAAATCTTGTAAAGCATGATACATTGGATGATCTTCAGCTCATTTATTTATGTTTTCTATGCAGCTACATAACATTGATCTCCAATGTTATGTACTATAATCGGATAATTCCTGTATTCTGGACTCTAAGTTGTAAAGTGTATTGTGAGTTAAAAGCTATTGCACTGACTGTATCCTGAAATGCTCTTGATAATACTGTTATTATTTGAAATGCTCAAATAAAAAAGTTTTAATAAAAAAAACAAAAAACAAAATAAGCCAATGAGGAAGTTTTAGTATTTCACTTCCACAGAATGAAGCTGATTAATTGCAGTACATTGAGACTGGATAAGCCACCCGTGACTGTTAGACCAAGCCTAATATCTTAAAAACCTAATATCTCAAACTAGCTCTGCTTAAAGCTAACATTGACTATGCTTGATTTTTTGAGGGGTTGGTGGAAAGGGTTTATTTATTACCTCTAAAATAAGAGGTTAATCAAGTGGATAAGGAACTTAGAACCATTAATAATTGATGACTTTAAAATTACAAATGATAAATTCCTATATAATATTTATTAATTTATTATTTATGTATTCCCATGTGTATGAGATAACTCAAATAAATAAGTACATAAGACATTGTAGCCCTACAACTGCAGGGCTTTGCAGTAAGGGTTCATAGATATCTAACATACTGTATATATATATATTTCTTTTAAAATCACTTTCAACTTCCATTGTGTTTATACCCTCCCAAATGTATCATTTTCCATGTGAACTCATTGCTTGTCTCAACACACAGGGTAAATTCAACATTTTCCACAGACAGACAACAAAATACAAATTACATTGAATTAGACGGACGTAATTCAATGAACAATAGCTACTGCGCATGCGTAGTAGCTATTGTACGTAATCTGCGTATCGTTTCGATACGTAGATTGCGTATATGTGGTCTTTTAGAAGTAGCTAGACGGTTATTCAAAATTTTATAGATTTAATTTTATGGTACTCAGTACCAAGGGATTGGCAAATAGCAGAGATGGTGCTGTTATATAAAAAGGGAATGAGATCACAACTGGGGAATTATAGAACTGTAAGTCTGACACCAATAGTGGGGGATTACTTTGTGCACAATGAGAATATTAGTACGACTTGGGTCAAAGACTGGTTAGGGAATAGGGAGCACAGAGTTGTGATTAATGGAATATTTTCTAATTGGTCAAAAGTTTTAAGTGGTATACCTCAAAATTACAAGGTGGGGCCACTCTTTTTTAATATATTAATTAATGATATTGGTAAAGGTTTAGAGAACAAAGTTTCCAATTTTGCAGATGACACTACACTATGTAAGGTAATAAAATCAGAGCAAGATGTAGTTTCTGTACAAAGGGACTTTAATAAACTGGAATACTGGGCAGTCAAATGAAAAATGAGGTTGAACAGTCATAAATGGAAATACATATAGGGATCAAAAACAAGTATGCACTCAATAAATTAAATGGGATAGATTTAGGGGAATCATTAATGGAGAAGGATTTGGGAGTGCTCGTAGACAATAAACTTAGCAGGAACGCTCAACGTCAAGCAGCAAGCACCAAGTATTAGCATACATAAAAAGGGGCATAGATGCAAGGGAAGACAGCGTAAATTTGTAAACTATATAAATCATTGCTAAGGCTTCATCTTAAATACAAAGTATAGTTCTGGGCACCACGCCATAAAAAAACATTTTGGAATTACAAGGAGAAGGGTGAAACAATTTGAATTATGAGGAACGACTAGCCAGTTCAGGCATGTTTACTTTAGATAAGAGGAGATATGATTACTATATACAAATACACTAAGGGTCAATACAGAGAACTTTCATGAGAACTTTTTACCCAAAGGACTATACACAGGAAATGTAGTCACCAACTAAGGTTAGAGGAGAGGACGTTACCTTTACAGTAAAGGCATTCAAGATAAAGAATACACTGCCAGGGAAGGTTGTAATGGCAGGTTGAACTGGTATGTTTAAGGAGGGATTTTTCCTAATTGGAGGTTGCATCATTTGGATAAATTTCAATTATAAGATAGGGATCGCAGGAGATCCATAATAGGTTGAATTTGATATACTGGTATCTTTATTCAGCCTCATAAACTATGTTATTGAGACACTTTTGGAATTTTTGTCCCTTCTTCCCATCAAAGCAGCATTTTGTCTGGCCCTAGAGTGACCCCATTCTTTGACCACTAACTTCAGAGTGTGAAATGTTTTGCTTTCCACTTTATTAGTACAGTAATTTTTTGTACAATGTTGAAGCTATTTATTTCAATAAACATTTATCTATTCCTACAAACAACAAATGCACCAGAAAGTGAGATTATCTACTTGCGCCGCAAGAGGTTTTAATATAGTGCCATCATATTACATAGCGCTTTACAATTTTAACAATCAATTACAACATAACCCGGTAGTAACAAACAGACTGGATGGGTAAGAGTGCCCTGCTTGATTGATACATAAGAAGAGGGTTATATATCACACAATGGACCCGCTAAGTTATATGGTAAAAGTGCTCAGTGCTCTGTATGATCCAGTCACACAGCAGTCTCAGTAGCAGAAATATTTAGTTTATCATTATGTAAGTATCAAATAATAGACATAAAATAGCAGAAGACATGGTGGCTGAGTGGTATAGTGACTGCTGAAAATTGATGCTTTGGGTTTGAGACCAGTATCTCCCTCTAGGAGTCAAAATTCTCTAAAAATAGCTGATATACAGTAAATAATGTATATTCTTCAAGCTTCTGTGTGAAATGTTTTTTCTTGTAAGTCTGTACATAGATAGCGGGTCCAGCTAATCCGCGTCTCCACTACTCTCCAGTGGCATTACACACAGCCACAGGCAGTCACTGTACTGTAGCTCTATGTACAGTATGTACTGCAGCTCTATGTACAGTATGTTGCTGCTGCACCCAGGGGATGATTTAGTGGGATGATCAATAAAACAAGATCAATTCACTAATCAATTTATATAGTGTAATAATATACATGGGACTGAGGAAGGAACCACAGAAGATAGGAGTGATTATTTAATAACCTCTCCCCTAATACTGGCTGCTATTAATTCACATACTCTGGACATTGTATGTGCATATATTGGTTCTTATTGATTCTTATTTAATTTTTTATTAGTTTTATTTCATGTAATGTTTAGGAATTACGAGTGCTAAATGTTTTAGTTCTTTTATTTTTATCTTGTCTTCCTATGGGTTGGTAGAGCCCATTCCTAAAATATCTTGCAGCTCGTTTTATAGCGCTGGATGTCCTTTAATATTTTTATTGAATCACTTTAGTAAAATGTTGGCACATGCGCAGAATGCATGCACAAAGTACTTATGCATTCTAAATACATAGGTGCCCTGTGCTACGCAAATCTAGATCCGGTCCACTATCCCACTTTAATACTTTGATAATGTTGTGTAGTTTTTGTTGATTTTGCTTAAGATGTCATTCTAATTTGAATCTGGTTATAATAAAAATAATACAATACAACATTTTATTAAAAAACTTCCAAAACAATAACCTATGGCTTACCAGTGTAATGGAAACTGAACATTATATGTCATCTTATATTATCTATACTATTGCTAAATATACAGAAGTATTAAGTAAACAGTCAAATTATTAACTGGAGAAAATATTGTTACTTACCTAAAGTGTCACATTTATTACTGGCTCTGCATATATCTTCTCTATGGAAAATGGAGATAATTTACAGTTTAAAAAAATTGTTACGTATAACTTATTTAAATAACAATCATATAGCAGGTGATTCACATAATAAGATCCAAAAATAATGACTATTATTATTCTAAATGCTGTTAATTTTATTATTCTTATGCTTATGTTTTATTGTTATTAATGTTAGTGGGCCGTATTCAGAGATCCGTCTGGCATTCGGATCGTAAATATACGCATAGACGGAGCATGTAACACCCACCAAAACCACAGTCACTCCCCTTGCTAATCCGTGCCCACGGAGACTTCCACCTCCATAGACCGGCTGTAACTTTCCGTGGCCATATCCGAGCGTATGTGTCCTCCGTCCGTGCGTATATTTATAATCGCGCCCACTTCCTTTCATTTAAATGCCCCCCGCCCATTTCTATGTAAATTCCTCCACGCGAGTTCTGTGAGTGTTTACCCAAGTGCGATTCACAAGTCCGTCTGTGAGGCACTTCCGCACGTATAGTCTACGTGAACAGCGTATAAAAACTTACTACGCATGCGCAGTTGAAACATACTTAAAACTGCGCACGGAAAACGGAGAAAAAAAATGGATCTCTGAATACGGATGCCATACATCATAACTGAACAAAATAATATTCACATGACAGTGTGGTAGGCTAAACAACAAGCGTCAGCACATGTTACCTTGTAATGAGAACAGCAGTATCATAATGAGATGGGTGAGAATCATCAGGAATATTTTGTGTTCTTTGCCAGACACAAAAGTTGTGAAGTGTTGTAGCTGCATTAAAGCTGATTAATGGTCCATCCTGAAATAATAACAATCAAAAAAATGAAGAAACTACATTTCTAGAATAATAAGCACAATGTAAAAGATTAGGCTCTGAATTCTAATTAGTAGAATAAAGTCTTAACACATATTTTTTTTTTTTTATAATTCAATATTTCATGATATACTGTAAAAACATATAAACATACAGATGTATCAAACAATATAGATGTACTACATGTCACAAATGACTCTTTTGAAGCATGCCTTCCCATATTCATTATACTGCAAAAAAAAAATTAACTGCTGATTCTACAGCTGTTCCTGGGAGATATTTCCCCATTATTAATACCAGTTTAGACCCCCCCCCCCCCCCCCCCTCTTCACAAATAAAAATAAAACAAGTACAACAGTATGCAGATAAGTCAGAGAGACTGGTTTGCTTATCTGGTATGACCTGATTTGTAGAGAAAACATTTTTTTTTTTTAAAGTCTAAAGCCAGATTTTCACACAGATCAGCAAAATCATACTTATTTCTAAGGCCAAATCAGGGGGAGGAGTGATGGTTTTATAACACTGACTCTATCAATTTAGCTGTCAAAATCACCAAATATCTACAATTCTGCTGCACTATATTTATGCCTAAATCTATAAATCCAAATTCTTGGATATGGCTCATTTGTGTACACATTTAAGAAAATGTTATTTGTTGTGTAATCCTGATTTTTGGTATGTCTTATTAGACATCTATCTCACAATTATAACTGCAAAACAAGAAATAATCCTTTTGAATACTGTACCTGTTCATTGTGAATTATTATAAGCTTTACAATCAAGATATTTATCAGATTCCCAATGCTTGGATCTTTATAAATAGCAGAAACCTAACAAAACATAAACAATGGATTACTGTAATATCTAAACTTTAATAATCCTTTTTTATCATTTAAAAAAATGTTGATAAAAAAAAAAAAATATCAATAGTATAGACAGCAGTAAAAAAAACAACCTTTGATCCCATGTTATGAATTATGATAAGACTAATATTAAACATGCTAATTTACAAAAACAGGTGGCGCTTTAAGGAGCAAAGCAGCTGTATGAGATAGTGTGTCACTATCTCTTTCGAGAACTCAAAAAGATGAGGACTAGATAAAACAAAAAATGCATAGATACTGCGCATAAAATGTATATATGTACTTAATTAGCAGCTAAAAGTAAGAAAAAACACATATGGTCTGTGGGTACGTGGATCCCCCCTTGTTTACAATAGAAAAACACGTGGATTACTATTGACTTTCTTAAAAATATATACCATCATTTAAAAACAGTGCGACACATCCTCCAGAATTTCAACACGGTGAGAGGAAAATTGGAGACACTGCGAGAGAGAGGGAGCTATCTAATTTAAACAGCCGACAGCCCGGAACTACAGACAAAGTCCAAAGAACTAGCAACACGAGCCCAAACACCTTACACACCGGAGAAAGCTCTAGCCGAGCTTTTTACCGAATGGAAGGAGGGCGCATGTGATTCTCTTCTCCGGCTACGGCGGTATGTACTGTAATATCTTCTAGTTTGAACCTTCTCTCGGCAGTACAATCTAAACAATTCCAATAGTTGCAACTGAGGGGCATAAATATGGAGGCTGTACAATAAAACAGGGGAATAAATATGGAGGCTAGACAAGAAGGGCATACATATGGAGGCTGGACAATAAAACGGGCAGAAATATGGAGGCTGGACATGGAAACGGGCAGACAATACGCAAACTAGACATAGCAACAGAGGCAGACAGACAATATGCAGCCTGGACATAGCAACAGGGGCAGACACTATAGAGGCTGGACATAATAACAGGGGCAGATATATGGAGGCTGGACATAATAACAGGGGCAGATATATGGAGGCTGGACATAATAACAGGAGCAGATATATAGTCTGGACAAAATAACAGGGGCAGATATATGGAGGCTGGACATAGAAATGGACAGATATATGACAGCTGAACAAGTAATAAGGGGCAATCAATATGGAGGGGCAATAAGGCTGGTTGAACAAACAAAAGAAGGGGAAAAGAGGCTGACTGGACACAAATAAAGAGGGAGGGCAATAAGGTTGGCTGGACACAGAAGGAGGGGGCAATTAGGCTGGGTGGACACACAAAGAGTTGGCAATAAGACTTACTGGACACAAAGAAGGGGCAATAAGACTGACTGGACATAAAGAGGGGCAATAAGACTGGTTGGACACACGGAAAAAGGGACAATAAGGCTAGTTGGATACACAGAAGTAGGGGGTATATGGCTGACTGGACACAAAATATTGTTGTTGCAGAAATAAAATTTACTTTTCTCTGTAGCAGTTCATTGATTTCATAAATGCAGCACACTATAGTTTTTTTGTACATAGCATAAAGGTAAAAACCGATATATGCAGTGTTATCATTATTTTAGATGTCAAAAGGGTTTTGTAGCTCCCGAGGTTTTCTTTTCTGGCGGAAACAGGTCCAAATGGCTCTTTGAGTGTTTGAGGTTACCTACTCCTGCCCTAACTGTACTACAAGTATCAGTACTCTGGATAATTAAAATCCCCCATAATTAAAACTTAACCTAGTTGTGCAGCCTTTTCAATTTGCTCTAGAAGCCGGGCTCCTTTAATCAAAATATTATTTGGCAATTTCTAGCATGCCCCTATCAGTAACTTCTTTGAACTTTTACCTCCACTGGATATTTCCACCCACAATGCATCTTTATTATTACCAATAACCTTGTAAATAATTTTGTGTATACTTGACTGTAGCACTGGCTTAACATACAGACATACTTCTTCTCCTCTTTTATTTATCCTCTCTTTCCTGAATAAAGTACAGTATAGCACTCTGAGTCAATTGCCCAGTCATGTGTATCATCCCACCATCTCTCAGTAATACCTATCATGTTGCTCATTCATTGCTACTAGTTCTAATTCCTCCATTATACCTGTCAGGTTTCTTGCGTTTGCAAGCATAGACTTAGCCTATTGGTTTCTCCCAGGGGCGTTTTAAGAAGTCAGGGGGCCCGTGTGCAGGATTTGCACATGGGCCCCCCATCCCTCTTACCTGAGCCAGGACTGTCCAAATGCGTGGGCCGAAAAGGGGCCCGTGAATACGGACAGTCCCACTGCAGGGGAAGGGGGACTAATTTGGCATCTATATCTTCCCTCCGGAAGATATTAGAGGGAAAAAATAGATGCTGAATGGCCCCCCTTCCCCTGCCAATCCAGGGTGCAGGATGCATGCCACAGGGCCCCCTGTTCTGAGGGGCCCGTGTGCACTGCACACCCTGCACCCATTATAGATACGCCTATGGTTTCTCCTGTTTGCTTAATGTCATTGTTTTTCTTACTGGCTATAACAAAGACCCCTCCTTAAAGACTATGCTTGCCCTTCACCCCCTTTATTTTGTTGCTTGCCTCTCCCCTCAAAACCTAGTTTTAAATCTCCTCCAGCCTTCTAACTATCCTTTCCCCTAGAATAGCAGCAGTGTCTCCACTGAGGTTAACTTAGAAGATCTAGCCTAGGTTATGTCTTACACACAAAAGAAATTATAGTATGCTACACATAATTCAAAGTATTCAACTGGAGAGGTTAATAAAAAGTATTCACATCACAGTCTTATTATATGCTGTGGTCTACTACTTTTAATTTAGGGTAGTGGCTACAACAGCTTCATGTGTGAGATTTCATTACAAAGCCTCTCAATGAAGGATGGGCGCTGGCTTTTAAACAGAAGTGACCGTATCAAATGTCACACTGCATTCCTACTGGCACACAACATAGTATCCATATATAGAATCCATTCTAGAATCATAAAATACACAGCGGAATTCCCTTGCAAAAGCTCTCAGGCTATACAAAGAAATGGACAACTGCACTACACAATTTTATATATATATAAATAATATCATGAGTTAATTCTGCCCACTTAACATTAATATCTTGAAAATCTAAGTGGTGTAATCTGTGTATAACAGGTGATCAATTCACTTACTGAAAATCAACCATGGATAATCTGATAAAAATGGCAGTAAATGTGCAGTGTTTAAAAAAAAATCTTTAAAAAAAATGACAGACAACAAATCAGTAATTCTATTCTAAAAACTAGCCTGAAGAACAACTTAAAATACTTTTTATTTTATTTAAATTTAATATAATATATCTAATGGTTGTAACTCTCTATGCATAGTTATCCACAAAGTACATACAAGTTGATATATAGCATAGTTACTTACAATTGACATTAGCGTTAAAACGTAGTGCTGTAGGTTTGAACCATGATGGCGCACCATTTTTGCATCTGCTGTAAGCATGAGTTCTACATATCTTGGATAGGAAATAAATCGTTTTCTTCTGATATGCAATGTATTAGCACCATTTTCTTGCTTATCATCCCGTAACAAGTTCGAAGAACTTGCAGAATTTGTAAACATGTCAATATCTTGTCCTAAATTACTCGAAACATGTAATGGGAAATCATCATCCTTTATCTTGGATTCTGTAAGAAAAACAAAATTTGATTATTTATCTAGAAACAATTTTTTTTTAAACAAATGACATGTTTTACGGAAAAGATTAATACTATAGTGCTTTAAAATAATTCCAGGTATTCAAAACCAAATCCACCAGATATATTTAAACTTTTTTTTAACCAAGTGGCATTTACAATTTACACAAAGAAGTGGTTCTAGGAACCAGGAACTATAAGTAAAGAATGATTCCCACAGTATAGTTCATAGAAATACTGGCAACTTCACTTTAAAAATGTGAACATAATATCTGATACATCAGGAATATAGTACCTAATACATATTTTTTATTATATACACTATTATATGTGTATTCAATTACAGTAATTTGGAATGTTATGTAAATATTAAATAGATGCCAATTTCTGTCAGAAACAGGGCAGTGTGGACCCATTATCAAGTGTCATTGGAGTAACTACAATATCTGCATAAAACATCTAATCTGATCTTTTAGTGGATAGGAGTACCAATATAAGAATTGATTCAACTTTTGACACAAAGGATAAGAACTTAACTTTTGTGTCTAGTTACAATTTTTTAACAGGGAAAGTATTCAAAATTCTTATGCAAAATGATTAAATTTTATCATTCTCTTGAAAAAATGACTTCCCTCTAGACCAAAAGTTGTGTTTAAAAAGGCCAAGAATCTTAAGAACTTCTTAGCACCTTCTTTCTTTAAAACGAAACAAGAGAATGTGGCTTGTAACTCCAAGGTCTGGTTTCCTACCTTCTGTTAGGGGTAATTATCAATGTGGTAAATCACACTGTTTAACTTATAATTATATGTATCATAAGAAGTTCAACATTAGTTCACATGTTACAGGCCGAACCTTTAAAAAAAAAATCATTTTAATAATTGCTCATATCAATTTGCAAGGAGGGAGGATCACACACAGTTTGTGACTTAGATTCTTATGGCCTGATCCAGAGCTACGCTGTGCCGTTTTGCGTATTTACGGCCAGCGAATCTCCTATGCACTCCCCATGGCACTCCCCCTGTGTCTACCTTCAGCCGGCGTAACAGTGTGTAATTACGCTGGCCACATGATCGTAAGGCCCTAACCCAACCCTCCCTTCCTAATTTCCCTCCCCCCGCCTACCTTCCGTAACTACAGCGTAGTTACGGAGCTGCCCGCACCTTCCTCCGTAACTACGCTATAGTTACGGACGCTCGATCCTACACACAGAAAAACACTGATTACGCCAACATCTGCCCGGAGCATGCGCAGCTTGGCAAAAATCCCGATCTTACGCATCCGCCCGCCGTTGTAGGTCTCGATCGGGCCCTTAGAGCATAGACAGTCCATTATCAACCAAAATCACAAAAAAAGAGTCATAATGTGGCACTACATATCAAGAACGTTCATAAGGCATAAGGAAGATTACTCCTCATTGAGGGTTCTGGGCATTGAACACATTGCCCCTACTGCATAAGGGGGAACAGCTATAGGCCTTAATGTATCAGAGAAGTCTTCTGGATACATACACATTCCACACATGTCTCCAGAGGGCATAAATGAGATTATTGACTTGCATTTTGTCTAATATTTTTTAAATAATGTATTTATTTATTTTTATTTATTTATTTATTAGATTATTAGTTATTAGATTATTTAGTTACTTTATATAATATTTTTATTATATTATATTATTTAATTGTAAAGGTTTTTAAATTACTTATTTTTATTTGATGTGTATTTATTTATTTATTAATTTAATATATTATTTGCTGAAGATTACAATTTAATCCCTCAATTGAAATAAGCTTTCAAATTTTAGAACAATTCCATGTTTTCAAGTTAAAAGTAAAAAATTTCTGTTTACTGAATCTATCTTACTTTGAATATATTTTGAATGCCATTTTACACTCAATGGGCCTGATCCAGAGCTACGGCCACCGTTGCTAGTACGGCGGGCGTAGCTGTAATGCGCATGCGCCGGGCAGATGTTGCCCGGCGTCACTATGGAAAAAGCAGGCTGGGGGGGCGGGCTAGGCGGCCATACGCTCTTGTGTGAGCGTATGGCCCCTTCCTTACACCGGGTGAAGCTAGGGTAGCCTTCAGCCGGCGTAAGGAAGGGGCCATACGCCCGCACAGGGGGAGGGTCGGGGCAGAGCAGCGATGTTACGCTGAGCGCTACAGCGCTCAGTGTAACATCGTAGCTCTGGATCAGGTCCAATGGGCCTGAGCCAGACCTACGCATGAGAGTGGAGCGTATTACCGCTTCAGCGTAAAAACTTTCACTCCCATGACACTCCCCTTACCTTTACCTCCGTACGCCGGCTGAACCCTACCCTAACTTTTCCCGGCGTCGTAGCGAGGCGCTGATCGTACCGGGCTAAGCATGCCCATACTGTACAATTTAAATGGCTCCCCCCGCCTACATTCCCTAACTCCAGCGTCCGTACTAACTTCGTAATATAAACACGTCCCAACGTCGGAAAATACGCAAAGAATACGGACGCCTGAATCGCCGCTACGACTTTGGTACGACCGGAAGTTGTCACTCTGCACATGCGCAGTGCGTTTTTTCTGCCGATTTCACGCTTACGACCATTGTAAGATCGCTTGCGAGCATAGGTCTGGATCAGGCCCAATGGACCAGATCCAGACTAATAACGACAGCTAATTTACGCATGCTGCATGGGTAAATCTGGCTGTGGGAATGCACTGCACATGCACTATGTAGATGTTACGCTTTGTAACTTTGACCATACGTAACTTATACATAATGCCAAAAGGGCGTGACAACCTTACACAAACCAAAAATACGCAATGTGGGTGGGAGTAGGCATTTAAATTGTACAGTATGGGCTGTGTTACGCACTTACATACGACCAAAATATAAGTTAAGGTAAATCAGCAAAATTATGTGTGTGCGAGGGGAGTGCCCGGGGGAATGCATTATACTTAGTAGTGCGTAACTCGGGTACGCTTGTGTACTTAACACGACCTTAAGTCTGGATATGACCCAATATATGGAAAGCTATGATTGGTTAACAATACACGTGGAAATTAATTGAATGACTGCCCCAATACTATTTAAGGAGAACATATATACATAGGGGTAGATCCAGACCTACGTACGCCAGCTATCCACTGACGTAAAATCTCTCATTAGTATGTGCTGCACATGGTAAATGTTACGCCACGTAACTCATAGCATACGGGCCAGTCACGTATCAACAGCGTAACTACGAACGAGAGGGAGTGCCAACCATATGACACTCGTAAATACGCTTCGGAGGTGGGGTGAGGCATTTCAATCATACAGTATGGGCGTGCTTAGGCAGGTACGTACATGAAGCATGTACATACTCAGTACCAAGTGTAAAGTTAGGGTAGGGTTCGGCAAACATAAAACGGCCAAAGTACATACGAGCAAGGGGAGTGCCAAGGGGAGTGAATAGTAAATACGCTACGTCTTGAAACGTAATAGAAAAATAGCTCTGGATCTGGCCCATAGTCTCTATAAACTTCTGATGAAGTCAGGAGGACACCAGGTGAAATACGCAAAGGATATTGCTGGAAATGCAACTTTAGATTGATTCTGAATACTGCTTTACTTCTTATGACCGTTGAATTATTACTGAATGAGGACTGAGCAATGAGTCACTCACAAATGAAACATTGATCCACTCTCGTATTAGCTTCTACTACTTGCAGACTGAGGACCAACCTGGAGACTGAGTAGCAACCACCATTAACCTGTAAAGGTGTGAGTATACAACTTCACTTTGGGATCAGGGACTGTTTACTACAAGGGAGCACATATTATTACAGCTTATATTGCAAGGACTGGATGTCAGGAAATAATCTGCTCCATGTGAGCTGCATTGAAGGCTCTATATAAATTTCTCTGATCCTTCGTTATAAGGACCAACCTGGAGCTTGGAAAGTAACCTGTGGCCTGGGATATAATTGTGAGCTTTACTAGTCTGGATCCAGCCCAATATGAGATTGCCTTAATATCTCCTGCATGTACATGTATATACTTCCTATATACTTCCTAGTGTATTTGGGCTGGATCCAGACTTAAGTAAGTGCTTGAAATTAGTTATGCCTGGGCTAAACCATGTTAATTGCAGGTGGTGTCAAGTTAATTGTATTCTTTGCATGCAGGGATATATCTTTGAATTGCTTACTGCACACAGATACTGACCAGCTTTACTATCACACTGTTATTTAGACTTGGGATAGGAAACATCACCTCTCAACTCTAATACTGTTTGCAATAGATGAAATATGACTCCCCTGCAATCAACATGGTTTAGCCCAGGAGTAACTAATTTCAAGCACTTACTTAAGTCTGGATCCAGCCCTTTGTCTGTAAAGTAAAAGTTGAATGTCTCCAATGAGTTTGCGCAGAAGAATGTTACGCTTCAATGTATACTGCAATACTTATTATTACACTTTCAAGCAGTTACAGATCATAAAGTTGAAACACAGCTGGAATACATCCCACAGGGTAAGTGTACATTATAGAATATTACGTCATTTTTATTGTATAGAATAATGACTGTCAAGAAGCCACCTGTCCATATCAAACAAAAGAACACTTATTTTTAGCTGCATAGTGTGAAACTGCTGTTACTCAGTCTAATGATACACTTATAATACTGTTCTTGTGTATATTTAGAAAAAGTATTGCGATACTGACCACTAGGTCAACATTTTTGCCTAAGAATGATAACTATACAGAATGATAACCGTACAAAATGATAACCCTACAGAATGATAACCGTACAGAATGATAACCGTACAGAATGATAACCGTACAGAATGATAACCGTACAGAATGATAACCATACAGAATGATAACCGTACAGAATGATAACCATACAGAATGATACCCGTACAGAATGATAACCGTACAGAATGATACCCGTACAGAATGATAACCGTACAGAATGATACCCGTACAGAATGATAACCGTACAGAATGATACCCGTACAGAATGATAACCGTACAGAATGATACCCGTACAGAATGATAACCGTACAGAATGATACCCGTACAGAATGATAACCGTACAGAATGATACCCGTACAGAATGATAACCGTACAGAATGATAACCATACAGAATGATAACCGTACAGAATGATAACCATACAGAATGATAACCGTACAGAATGATAACCATACAGAATGATAACCGTACAGAATGATAACCATACAGAATGATAACCGTACAGAATGATAACCATACAGAATGATAACCGTACAGAATGATAACCATACAGAATGATAACCGTACAGAATGATAACCATACAGAATGATAACCGTACAGAATGATAACCGTACAGAATGATAACCATACAGAATGATAACC
>WWET01000062.1:568675-582658 GCA_011038615.1 Limnodynastes dumerilii | reverse complement strand
CTTTCAGGACTATAAACCAATGATTAGACTAGATATATATAAGCCATTCTGCTCCGCTCCATTATACGCATGTGCAGTAGCTTCCAAACGTTGTGAAGACTTTGCCACAATGGTCAGGAGCAGAATTAAAAAACTCTAAAAAAAAAACCCTCTTTTTACACCCCCTTCCCTCCCTTTTCTCCCTCCTCCCTCCACGTTTTAAGTCCCTTTTTACTAAACTATAATAGCAGCAGTAGCAGGGAGCTCCCAGTATCAGTGAGACAAACAGTCACTATATTTAGCACCTCAACTCTGCATTCAACAACATTCTGTTACATCCAAGATGGCGGTTATGTATCAGAGGGACCTGCTGCCACCATCTTGGATGCGGCAGGAAGGTGCTGAATGTAGAGAATGAATGTAGAATGAGATAAAGTTCAGAATATGGAGAAGGCGGCAACATCCTGCCCCTGTTGCTAGGTAGTGGAGAAGCAGAGCATCTTCCTGCTACATTCAAGA
This sequence comes from Limnodynastes dumerilii, assembly GCA_011038615.1. Taxonomy (NCBI): domain Eukaryota; kingdom Metazoa; phylum Chordata; class Amphibia; order Anura; family Limnodynastidae; genus Limnodynastes; species Limnodynastes dumerilii. The sequence continues at coordinate 582,160 of WWET01000062.1, read as the reverse complement.
TGGCTGCGACAGGTTCCTCCAATATATAGGAAGGACCAACCACCGCAGGAATATGCAGAATACAAAGGTAAGGTGCCGAATGTAGAGATGGTGGTAACAGGTCTCTCTTCCACTACCAAGAAACAGGGACAGTATTTTGCTAGGTAGTGGAGGAGGGACCCACCACTGCCATCTTGGGAATACTTTGGGCTGGAGGCAAATAATGGGGGCTACTGAAGGGCTGGAGATACATGATGGATACTGATGGGATAGAGAGACTTGATGGAGGATACTGAGTGTCTGGGTAGACATCATGGGGGATAATGCGGGGCTGGAGAGACATGATGGGGATACTGAGAGCTGGAGAGACATGATTGGGGAGGGGATACTGAGGGCTGGAGACATGATGAGGAATACTGGGGGGTTGGAGACATGATGGGGGACACTAATGTGCTGGAGAGACATGATGGGAAATTCTGGGGGGCTGGAGGCACATGATGGGGGATACTTGAAGGCTGCACAGACATGATGGGGAATAATGGGTGCTGGAGAGACATGATGAGAATGCTGGGGGTTGGTGACATATGATAAGGGATACTGGGAGCTGGAGAGATATGACGGGGAATACAGGGGGGTTAGAGACACATGATGGGGGACACTGTGAGCTGGAGACACATAATGGGGGATATTGGGAGCTTGAATGACATGAATAGGGAATACTGGGGAGACTGGAAACACATGATGTGAAATATTTTTTTCCCGTCATTTTGATGAGACTTTGACTTCTAAACATATATATATATACTCCATAGACAAAAAACTTTGAAGTTATAAAGTCTCATTAAGTTTTCCTAAATTGACACAAAATCAAAGCCAGCTTTGCAGAGGTTGGCTGGGTCTGGGGGCAGGGTGGCATGTGCCCCTTGGACTGCCTCGCAATCAGCAGTTTTAGGGCTGCCTCTGTCCAGCTGTGGCCGGCCAATAAGAATGTGGACTTGGTCCAGACCTTTTAAACAACAGAACCAGGACTTTTTAAATAGTGCCTTGGTTCCTCAGCAACAGCATGCTGGGCACGATGATGTCACATTTCAAGCCCAACACAAGAAGAGAGGACAGGAAAAAAAGAAGAGGAGCGGAGAAGACAAGAAAGACATGGAGAAAGTAAAATTAAAGCCAAGAAAGGAAGTAATCAAAAGGTAAGAACAGAGAGGGCAGTGTGAGTAATAGTATTGACAGTGTGTGAGTGATAGCATGAGCATTGTGAGGCACTGTGAGTGATAATATGGGCACTGTGAGTGATAGTATGGTATGCAGTGTGAGTGATATTATGGGCATTGTGTGAGTGATAGTATGATATGCACTGTGTAAGTGATAGTTTGGGTAGTGTGTGAGTGATAGTATGGTGGGCAGTGAGAGTGATAATATGGGCACTGTGTGAGTGATAGTATAGTGGTAGTGTTAGTGATAGTATGGTGGACAGTGTAAGTGATAGTATAGGCATTGTGTGATTGATAGTATAATGGGCACTGTGTGAGTGATAGTATAGTGGCAGTGTTAGTGATAGTATGGTGGACAGTGTAAGTGATAGTATAGGCATTGTGTGATTGATAGTATAATGGGCACTGTGTGAGTGACAGTATGGGTATTGTGTGTTTGATAGTATGGTGGGCAGTGTGAATGATAGTATCGTGTGAAATGTGTGAGTGATAGTATGGTGCACACTCTGTGAGTGATAGTATGGTGTAGGGCAGTGTTGGCTAACCTGTGGCACTCCAGATGTTGTGAAACTACAATTCCCAGCATGCTTTGTCAGGTATCTGCTATGCTTTTACAGTTAAGGCATGCTGGTTTCACAACACCTGGAGTGTCACAGGTTAGTCAACACTGGTGTAGGGTATAGAACCCTCCAGTACAGGGGTTCTAAACCAGTGGTACTAGCACCCCCGGTGGTACTTGGACCACTGTCAGGTGGTGCTCAGGGAAACTGGGCAAGGTTGCACGGAGATATGATATAAAATGGCCTAGGACATAACTAATGAAATATCTTAAGGATATATGTTAAAATGAACCTTGAAATCACTGCAAAAATATGTAAAAAATAACAAAATCCATGAAAATGTTGGTACTCCCCAAAAAAGGTTTAGAACCACTGCTCTAGGATATCTCTTGACAGCTGCAGTTTTAACACAACTGGATCTATTTAACTGCTTATTTGTGAGTGATAGTATGGGCACTGTGTGAGTGATAGTGTGGGCACTGTGTGAGTGATTGTATGGGCAGTGTGTGAGGGATAGTATGAACACTAAGTGTGTGATAGTACGGGCAATGAGTGACTGAGAGTATGGGCACTGTGTGACTAAAAGTATGGGTAGTGTTTCTGCAGCAAAACAATCATTAATCGTTACCCTCTACCTGAAGCTTATCACAAACTTCCAAAGTGACATCCTCAATTACTGCATCACAATTGTGATGACCGAATGTTAAGGTCAAAGGGCCAGATCCAGAGCTACGTTTCCATTACATTACCTAGCGTAGCGTATTTACTCTAGCGTATTTACTATGCACTCCCCTTATTTCTACGTACTTTAGCCGTTTTACACTTTCCAAACCCTACCTTACCTTTTCAAAGTGTAACTCCTGTTGGCCGTAATAGCTTACGCACCTAAGCACGCCCATACTGTAAAATTGAAATGCCTCACCCCGCCTCCAAAGCATAATTACGGGTCTCATATGGCTGGCACGCCCCTTTGTACATAGTTACGATGATGATACGTGACTGGCCTTACGCTCTGAGTTACGTGGTATAACATCTGCCATGCGCATGCGCAGTAAGTACTAATGGGCGCTTTAACGCTAGTGGCTAGCGTAAATTCACTCGCTTACGTAGCTCTGGATCTACCCCAAAGTTACAAATTGCGAAGAGGTGAAACAGAGCTAGAACGACTCAGAGTAAATGTACACCAATTTAGCTTTTTAAATTTTGTTTTACTTCGCAATATTTACTTTGGTTAGCAACAGCAAATAACTTTTGTTTGTACAATGAAATTAGAATATGGAAACTAAATATCTAAGCACAATTTTATCATATGCTCGACCAGCAAAATATTGATCTTACAACAATTTAGCAAAACTAGTTATCAATAACCTACTTTTCCTCAAACACAATATTTTTGGTTATTAACATAAAATATTACCATTAAATTTACTTTTAATTAAATTAGCACATAGTAAAACAATGAATTCATATATAACTACCATAAACTAACCATGTATTCAATAAAACAAGTTTGTGTTCTTATACTATGAGAAACAAAAACTAACAAGCAAAGTCCATTAACTTGAACACTTTCAATAGTCCTCTTTGTTTCTTTCACACCTCTCCCTCTCTCTCCTCTCAGTTACTGCCACCTTTTCCCTAATTTGCTCCAATGTCACCCTTTTAGTTCTCTGCTACTGCTACGGACACTTTCCTAACACTGTTCCGTTGTCACTCTCTCGATTACCGCCATTGTCACTTTACCCCCGATCTGCTCAGCTGTTACTCCTTCCTGTCACAATCACCGACACCTCTCCTCGATCCACTCCACTGACACTCCTCAGCTAACCACCGATACTTTTCCTCACCACCACCGACTCTCCTCTCGATCTGCTCCTCTGTCCACTGCCTCTCGCTTTGCCACCGACACCTCCCTTTTTCAGTCTGCTCACCCGATACTCATCAACACCTTATTCTAATCTGCTCCGCTGTCTCCCTGTTTCTCTCTACTATTGTCACTCTTCCCAATTCTGCTTCAATGTTTTTCTTTCTCCTCTCACCACTACTGACATACTTTCTCCCAATCTGCTCCACCGTCACTCCTACTCTCAACAATCACTGCTACCAACTGACAACCAACGGTCGGTCTCCTCGCATTATCTTTGCCCCCAAGATCTGTCCAGAAGTCCTCACTCGCGCTACTAATCCCAACTTCCAACAGCTGACAGTTGCTTAGCAAAAACCCTCACGCTAACCTATGCTCAAAACTGAGCACGAGACCCAAGCTTTTTGCACAGTCTCACAATGGCGTGAGAGCAGCATCCTCACAACCAATGGCAAAATGTGCACCCCACTCTTCCAACCCCCAGGGGCACCACACAGTCAACATACTTGATACTGCTTGCTGTCCCAGTACAAATCACAATAATTATAAGCACAGGGGACAGCCCAAATTGCAGCCTGTAAGTGAAATATAACAGTTTTAATCCACAGCACAGCTCTAACAAAAAATTATGAAAACTGCTTCTCCGATTACCTACAAACCAAACCAAATTTACCTCATCCCTCCAAACCTCAACAAATCCTACAAAGCCATAAAATAGACTAAGAGTAATTCTGACAATGATTTCAGTGTTCTAATGTCAAAATAATAGTTTTATTTTTCACTAAAACTTAGTACAGCAACTGGATCACTGTCTAGATTATTACGCTGCCAGAGCTGAAGTGGCTGCTGAGATCACGCAGAAGGGCTAAAAAGTAGTAAGCGCTATATTAGACACCAAATATAAAATGCAGTGCATAAATGAAATAATCAAAGTTGCCCAAGTTATTACAATATGATAATATATCTTTATTAAATTAAATCATAATACCATAAAGCATATATAGTCACAAAACAATGTCAGTCCTGTACTATATAGATACACTCAATTTGTAGATGAAAAGACAAACAGTAGAAGGATAAACTCACACAATGTTCTAGTAAAGGTGGTCTCACATATATGGTATACATTCACTGGTATCCCACATTCTCGGTACCTCCAATACAAGACCTAGCTAACAGTTTACCTACAAATACTTGGGGTGCTGCCTGTTGGATGTTTAACAATTTATAGTTTAGGGCAGGGAATAAGGGACTAATATAACCGTGCTTGCCCTGCCTACTTTCTGATTAGCCCCTCCTAGAGTTTATTTGGTCCCACCCACAGGAGGCCTCTTCCAGATTTTTTTTCCAGTGCCACTTTATTTTCCCAATCCGCCTGGTCTTCAATAACACTCTGTGAGAGTAAGGCTTATGGTAGAAACGTAGCTCGTAATCGCAGGGACTTTTCCCTGCTACTGCAACTATTTAAATGAGAAAAACTTCCCTTTTCTCATTGAAAGATAGAGGAACATTAAGTTCCAATGTCACAGAATGGCACACAGACATATGGGCACCCTTTAAAACATGTAAAACTGCTTCAATAAATTGAATATTTTTGAAGGTGGTACTCGACCTCATTCCTTAACAAGTAACTGGTACTCACCCAAAAAAGGTTGAGAACCCCTGTCCTAGAGGAAGGTTTGAGCAGAGAAAAATGAAAAGTATTGGGTACACGCATGCTTTTTGGAAGTTTGAGTCTAAAAGCAACAGGATTCACTTTCTTGATGGTGAGGAATGGATCGATGAAACGTGGACCAAACTTCCTGGATGGTTGAAGAAGTCTCAAATTTTTAGTTGAGAGCCACACTTTATCACTCACTTTGAGCAAACATTTCTTGCAATAGCAATCAGCAAAGAACTTAGATTATATAGCAACTTGATAAGAGCGTCATGAACCTTTTTGCAAATCAACTGAATGCGTCGTGCAGGTCTGTAGGATTCTGGGAATTTAGAAAAAAAAGATCATCCATGACCACGAGAATGTTGACCCAGAACACAAAAGAACAGAGAAGTTCCTGTAGCATAATGAGGAGTATTAATATATGAGAACTCCACCTAAGGAAGAAATTTGACCCAATTGTTGTGGAATTTAAAAATATAGCATCTTAAATAATGTTCTAATATTTGATTGACCTTCTCAGTCTATCCATTCAATTGAGGATGAAAGGCAGAAGAGGGACTGAGATGAACATCCAGTAGGCTGCAAAAGGACTTTCAAAATTGGGTCACAAATTGAACACCTCTGTTAGATACAATGGGGTAGATCCAGAACTACGTGTGTGCGTACGTATATTAGCGGAGCGTATTTTCGTACACGTAAGTTCGCTACACTCCCCTTACACGGACGTATTTTGTCAAAATACGCTACCCAAAACCTACCTTAACTTTTCCAAACGTAACAGCATACGTCCGCGAACGGACGTACTGACTACGTGAACGTACGCAGCTTAGCACGCCCATACTGTACACTTTAAATACCCCCGCCTACTTCACGTAAAACGCACGTATAGTTGACAAACGTAAAATTGGCACGCCCACACGTAAGTATTTATGTGACACATACGTGAAGTTCCCATACGTTCACAATTACGCTACGTGAATGTGCGTATTTTCTATGGTGCGCATGCGCAGTGCGTTCTAAACTGCGATTTTACATCTCCGCCATGCGTAAATTCGCGTAGAAGCGTAGTTCTGGATCTACCCCAATGTTCATAGGTAGACCATGAAGGCGAAAGACGTAGAGGACAAATAACGAGGATAAGGCTTTGGCATTGGGTAGATTATACAATGGAATGAAATGTGCCTTTTTACTAAAACAGTCAATGATAACCCAGATGGTATTGTATCCAACAGAATCAGGAAGATCAGTGATAAAGTCCATCGAAATATGTAACCAGGGATGCTTAGGAATATTGAAAGGTAGTAAGGGACCAGAAGGGGCATTCCTGAGAGATATATTTTGAGCACAAGTTTTGTAGAATTTTACAAAGTCTTTTACATCACACCACATAGCTGGCCACCACACTTTTCTGTGCCATTAACTTCAGTGTCTTGTGAATGTCCAGAAATTTTTGAAGAATGAAATTTGGAGAGAACTGCCTTCCTAAGCGAAATAGGAACAAGCAGACGGTTAGCGGCTTTGTGAGAAGGAGCAAGATGTTGACAGTCCTGGAGCTAAGCAAAGAGATCTTGAGTGAGGCCAAGTAAAATGTGGGAAGGTGGAATGATAGGCATTGGGCTATAGAGGGACTCCTGAGTTGGAAGGAAGCTGTGGGACAAAGCATCTGCTTTCAAATTCTTGGATCCTGGTCTGTAAAAGATGACATAATTGAAACGTGTGAAAAATAATGCCCAGCGTGCCTGCCTTGGATTCAGCCAAATTTTTATGGTCAGTTAATACAGTGACAAGGTGCAAAGAACCCTCAAGCCAATGTCTCCATTCCTCAAAAGCCCATTTGAAATCATAGTTTTTTTCGGCAGAATTGAATTTCCTAGAAAGGGAAGCACAGGGATACAACTTTTTGTCCTGAGGATCATGTTGGGACAGAATGGCTCCAACTCCCACATCTGAAGTGTCCACTTCCACAATAAATGGTAATCCAGGATTGGGATGACGGAGAACAGGGGCAATTGCAAAAGCATGTTTTAACTTTTCAAAGGCTTGAACAGCAGTCTGGGATCAAATGACCGAGTCAGCTCCTTTCTTGGTGAGGTCAAAGATTGGTGAGACAGTTGCTTACAAATCTGCGGTAATAATTTGAAAACCCCAAATAACATTGAATTTGCTGGTTGTACACAGTCCAGAATTACTTGCACTTTCTTGGGGTAAAATCATAAAATCTTCTGGGGTGAAGATGTATCCCAGGAAGCTTTCTTTGGAAATTTCAAATTCACATTTTTCTAATTTAACAAAGAGATGGTGTTCATGGAGTTTGGAAAGTATTAAACGTACATGTTTTCTGTGTTGTTCCAAAGAGGAGTAGATCAAGCTATCATCAAGACAGACCACAATGAACTTGACTATGAATTCCTGAAGTACATAATTGATCAAATCTTGAAACATAGCTGGAGCATTACATAAGCTGAAAGAAATTACAAGGTACTCATAGGGCCTCATTTACTAAGGTCGATTATTGACAGCAATGATTAATCGCTAGACATCACTGCGAATTTGAAGCGATTTTTTACAAAAAAATTGCATTGTTTACTAAGCCCACGCTTTTTTGCCGCGATTAATAATCACCCTCGATAAGCATCGATTTTCAAGGCATACATCTCTAAAGAAAAACACAGCAATTTTCCCTTGAAAAATCGCCGTCGCTTTTTAAAAAAAAAAACAAGCACAGCATGCAATGCCTTAAAACCATGCTGTAGCTGCTGTTTTAAAAAAAAATACAGTTCAAAATAAACATACATAATATACATTTCGATACATGGCAGAATAAAATAAACAGTTACAATGCATAATGTTTCCCCTTAAGATGTAAAATAAACACAGGTGGCCACACTGTTTTCTAAAAAACTTATTATGTTAAGTGTGTTGCAATAAAAAATAAAAAAAATATTTAGGATTCACCCTTTAGCAGTTGTCAGTCTTGGGAAGATTTGCTAGTAGTTTCTTCTGTCTTTGAAATTTTTCTTCTCATGTTGATTGTAGATTCTTGTCCGCTTGCTTGTAGATAATGGTTCGATGCTTGCAGCTGGTCTTCGGCCTCCTATGTCACTTGACCTGACATCATGCTTCTTCATCTTCTGTGGGCGCCAATACCATTCGGTCACTAGAGGGCACCCTTTTATAGAAATGATGACGTAATTTACATTAGTGGGCTCTAGTGAATCCTCTATTGTTTCTGACGTCATAATTTCTATAATGGTTTTAAGGCTTTACATGCTGATGCTGATATTAATACAAGGCACAACAATGCTAAGCCTTGTAGTTCTATCAGCGCATGCATGCTAAACATTACAACCATACTGCACTTGGCTATTTTACTGAGAACAACACATGTCAAATATATTGACGTGTTTTTCTATTCAAGTGTGTGTCACTTTCTATGAAAGCACCACACACAGGAGGCAGTTTTTTTTTCAGCCCTTACAGACCGCATTAGAGGCGATTTAGTAAAATCGACTTTAGTGAATCCGGTCTGGGCTATGTTTAACATGGCAAACATCTGGATGATTTTTGTCCAGCAATGTTTGTCTGGTCGATTATGCTAAAGGCTAAAGTCCTGGGACTTTGCCTTTAGTGAATGCAGGGATGGCATAATCGCCTGCAAAGTCCCGGGACTTTGGTTGATTTTAGCAAAATCAACCTAAGTAAATGAGACCCATAGTGTCCTGATTGCATATTGTACTCAGTTTTTCATTCATCTCCTGCTTTGATTCATACCAAATCAATCTTTGTAAAGATGGTAGCTCCTTTCAACTGATCAAAAAGGTCAGAAATTAAAGGCAAATGGTATGTGTTTCTTACAGTAATTTTATTAAGTCCCTGAAGTCAATACAAGGGCAAGAAAGAAAAAACCTGCTTCTAAAGGTGATTGTGAAGGACGAATAAATCCTTTCTTTAAATTTTCCTGAATGTACTCATCCATGGCAATGGTTTCAAGCCTGGAGAATGGATACAGCCTTCCTTTGGGGAATTTGGTGTCAAGTGACAGATTTATTGCACAGTCATATGGAGTAAGGATGTCTGCTGCCTGCTTGGAAAAAAACATCAAAGAAATCAGAGTACTAGACAGGAATTCCAGGAACTGCTGGAGTAATACTCTTAATTGAAAGAAAAAGACATGACTCTCAACATGTGTCATTCCAACGGGATATCTCCCGTGAGGACCAGTCAATGGAGGGGTTATGCAATACCAACCAGGAATGTCCAAGGATGAGCAAAGCAGTAGGACACTGAATAATGTACAGGGAAATATGTTCCGTATGAAGAGCCCCTATTTGAGGTGTGCAGAAATCCACTTTACCCCCTTGAAGGAGTTTCCCCTCCAGGCCACAGGCAGTGACACAGGCGGATTAATCTTGAGAAAAGGGATTTGAAGAGAATGTGCAAATTCAGAGTCAATAAAGTTTCCGGCAGCTCCGCTGTCGTAGAAACCCTGGACCTTCATGACAGAGTTTATTGAAGAGAACAACTGAACAGCTAGACGGACCCCCTCTTCCTCATCTAGATCTTGGCGTTTCTCGACTTCGGAGGTTTATTAGGACATTTGCTTGCCAGATGTACTTTTCCACCGCAATATAGACAAAGACCAAGAGACGGACTGCGGTTCTTCTCCTCCTTGAAACGTCAATAGGATTGTAGTTGCATAAGTTCTACATCTTCTGTCATCCAGACGGGAGACTGGGCTAAAAAACGCGATGAAGAGTCTTTCTCCACCTGTCGCTCCCTTAGGCGATGATTCAGACATATAGCTAACTGCATCAGATCTTCTAACGACTGCAGGAGGATATTAGACCATAGCATCCTTGAACTGTTCGGACAGACCAACTCAATACTGGATACGCAAAGTCGGATCTTTCCATTGGCCAGAATTCATCCACAGACTTCCATCCTTGTCTCAGAAGTCTTAACTGACTTTAAGCAGTGGTGACCCTATCCGAGTCATCATACAAGAGTCCAAGCGATTAAAAAAATGCATCAACAGTGGCAAGCACAGGATAAGCCCAAAAGCCCAGGCTTGTGGGTCTCCCTTAAGTAAGGATATGATTAGACCCACCCTCTGTCTTTCAGTACCAGATGCATTTGGTTGTAATTAAAAGTAGAGTTTACAGCTTTCCTTAAAGTTGCGGAACTGGCATATATCTCCAGAAAAATGATCCAGCAAATTTACTTTAACATCAGTAATTAGAAGTACAGGAACTGGAGGGTTTCGGCAACTTGCGAGGAATTCTTCTTGCGAGTTTACCTTGGCGGTCAGGCCTTGTACAATTTGACCCAAACTGGACATCTGAGTAACGAGAGCTTGAAATGCTTCAGCAGTATCAGAATCCATCAGAGCTGGTTCTTTGAAATATACTGGCCGGTTATAATGTTAGGGGTACTATACACACTCGGGTGCGAAGTTTAACCTGGTTCTGGTGTTTACTGGAGCCCCTGATGGTGGGGACAGTCTTGACTGCAGAGGTCCTAAGTGGTATTTCCCTCCGATATAGCAGGTATACAGGAACAGGCTATAGGTAGCCCCAAAGGGTAAGTACAGAGAGAGACTGAGACAAAACCACTAACAACTACCAAGGACTCAAACTAGAGCTAAGTATAAGACACACTGAATACTAAGCTGAGGACCGGGTTACCTAATGGATAATGTAATAACAGATGACTGTGAACTCAGTACTAACATAAGAACAATACACAGCACAGGAGAAGGTAAGGCCCGACTGAACAGCTGAGGTCAGATGGTCGTAGACACAGCAGAGGTACAAAGTTAATGTCAGATGGTAATGGACACAGCAGATACACAGTGATATTAACTGATGTTAATAAGCACAGTAGATACACATCGCTAATGCCAGGTGGTGATAAGCAGAGTAGATATACAAAGATAATATATAAAATCTATAAAAATAAAACTGTACCTTGTCAGATGAATACACCTGACAATATTCTATCTATAGAGGAGCAACAAGCTCTATCTGATTTACTTGCTTTGGAGCAAGAGTCTTTGGGTGAATTAGTTAAACAACCTTTGAAGAGGAAGTCTACTTTTTGCCCTGATGATACTATTTGCCCCTTACTGAAAACTTTTTATAATCTGGTCTCTTTCGAGTTTGTTAAATTTTTCATCAGAACTAGTAATTTAACCATTCCTAATAATCTTACCAAAGAAGAAATCTCTGCTCTCAGGGAAATGCTAAACTGGGACGAGGTTATTAATAACCTCTGATAAGGGGGGAAACCTCGTCATTTGGCCTAAGAACATGTACATTGCCGAGGCTGAACGGCAACTCAAAAACAGCACATGCTACACACTTACTATGTTTGACCCCACTGATAAGTTTTTAGCAGACTATCAGTCCCTACTGAACACCTCATTACATAACGGCATCATCAACAAGAGAGATTTTGATTTCCTTTGGGTTGAATACCCACGAATTGCAACCTTCAACTTACTCCCGAAAATCCATAAAAATGAGACCATACCACCGGGGCGCCCTATTGTTTCGGGAGTAGGGTGTTTAACAGAGGCGGCAAGCAAGTATATTGATTACCATATCCGTGACCGAGTGGGATCACTAGTGTCTTATGTTCGTGACACCCCAGATATACTTACCAAATTAGTGAATACTTGTATTGATGCTGATACATGGTTGGTCACACTCAACATTGAAGCATTATATACCAGCATTACTCACAAATTAGGGACAATTTTATGTCCAATCCCAGGGGACGGCGATGGGGACTGCGTGTGCCCCCACCTATGCCAACCTGTTTTTGGGGTGGTGGGAGGAGCAAGTCGTATACCAGCTCAACCAATTTCAGTCCCGTATCGTCCTCTGGGCAAGGTACATAGACGATATTTTTTTGATTTGGGATGGCACTCAACAAGCATTGTTAGAGTTTATTTTAACTCTAAATGACAATGAGTTGCATATAACTATTACATATAAATATCATCATGACCATGTCAATTTTTTAGATATAACTATTAAGCGCACGAGTGATAATTGTCTGGCAACCGATATATTCCGCAAGAAAACTGCGACCAATAGTATTCTTCACCAGTCAAGTGCACACTTACCTTCCACGGTGTATAACATCCCCAGAGGGGAATTTTTGCGCACAATGCAATTGCTCCACGTTTCAAGACTTTAAAATCCGGGCGGATGAATTACACACTCGCCTCTTGCAGAGAGGATATAGCAAACGTCAGGTAAGACATGCATACAACTCCGTAGTACATCTAGACAGATCTGAGTTATTACAGTCTAAAAAACGTAGAGCCAACACCTAGACAATTAGGTACGTTGGCAAATTCTGCAATCAATAGCAGGAAATCCAAAATATCATTAATCGTTATCTACCTGTTCTCCAAGTTGATGAGGACCTTACGGAAATTTGCAAAGACTGGATACAAATGAGCTGGCTGAGGTCTAATAACCTCAGAGACCACCTGGTCCAGAGTCATTTTAAGAATTATATTCCTAAAAAGCCATCTGTACAGGGCTCTTATCCGTGTGGGCATTGCAAGTTCTGCCAATACATGCGGCCTACGCAAGATGTACATAGGCCAAACCAAAAGAACATAAAAATACGCATCTCTGAGCATCTAGGACATATTCGAAGCTCTCAGATTCTGAAAAATTTCAAAACCCTAACCAGTGTCGCTAGACACTTCATGACTGACCATCGTAGCTGTACAGATGGTTTTTCAGTTTTTGGCATTTGGAAATTCCAGAAAAATAATCGCCGGGGGGATAATATCAAATTACTTCTTCAGAAGGAGGCATCTCTAATATTTTTGTTAAATACTACATTCCCACAGGATCTAAATGAAAAAATGAATTTTATAACATACTTACCAGGGGCTCCTTATTATTTGACATCTACTTTATATTTTATATACTCTGGAGAATATATAACTCAGTGGTTAATTTATTTATTGTATGAGACAATTTGACTCTACAGTATATCATTCCTCAATAATTTTGAATGTGCGGATAAGATTAACTAAGAAGCAAAATATGCTCTAGAAAGATCATATCTCTGTCCCTTTAATTACTAACACAATCATGTTAACTGCAATACACAACTGCTTATTTATATATATATATATATATATATATATATATATATCAGCGGTATTTCTGTTTGTCC
>WWET01000062.1:557785-567942 GCA_011038615.1 Limnodynastes dumerilii | reverse complement strand
TTTTTCCACTATACAGCAATGTATAACGATATGATATACTGATAACATTTATTAACATATGTACGCCAATTTCTATCAGTATGTATATAGTTTTGACTTACTATAATAACTAGGCACATTATCGAGCAGTTATATTGTCACTTTAATGTAGCCTTATCTTGATATGTTTTTATATACTTTTTCTTTGGGAACAATTGCAACAGTGTTGCTCAACGATGATTGGCAGAGGAGAGGATAAGTAAACAGACGCAGTCTCTGACGTTCCTTGACACAGCCATAGGCGAAAAGCGCGTCGGCTGACCCACTTGGAGCTGATTGGACTTCTGTTGTGGGCCGCTTCCAAACCGTCCCGTGTCCCCCCATCGAATGCTGGTAAGATCGTTGCCATACACAGCAGCTCTCAATAGGGACAGTGACGGCTCCTTCGGGAGCGAAGCTCCGCCGTGAGGTGGTTTTTTTATTTTGCTTTTTTGTTTTGAGTATAGGTGCAATGCTGCACAACAATACCAGCCCTTCTATCTCTCATTACTCCACTCGATTTGTGGCATCAGCTTGTCATTACACAGGTTGTTAGCGGCTCGCGGCAACTCCGATATATACGTGGGCATGTTTTCTGTACTACTGTCGTCTATGACCTAAATTGTTGCAATAATTGCCATTACAATTTTTTTCTATATGGTGATCAAATTCTGATGATATCATTGATGCATTATGTGCTTCTGAATTTTTGCATGGCTTTTTATGTATTTGTATTTGCACACTAATAATTATTTTAGTATTAATCCATTGTCACGGTCTGCGGCTGCAAGCACCGCACTTACCTTGTCAGATGTCTCTGGCAGCAGTTTTCTCCATGCGGTGCTGCAGTTTGACGGTTACTTTCTGGTACCTCAACCTCTGTTTTCTATACAAAGATAATGCCTGAAGCCAGTGTGCTCGGGGAATAAATACCGCCAATAGCCAATCAATGTGTTCAAGGTGAGGGCCAAAGCAGAAACGGGATTGGACATCAGTGATCATACCCTGCGACGCACACAGCGTTTCATAACAGTTACAAACAAGAGGGGGGAGTGACAAGGGGAGTTCACTCCCCTCTCTCATGCGGACTGACAGACCCCAGCACGTACGGAAGGGGGTCTGGATCCGGTCCTTTTTTTCAAACTCTGAATCTGATCCAATAATTTTATTCTTAATACCTCATTGCTTTATGAATTTTTGCACATTATTAAATAGTAAAAACATCAACAGTGTAAGGACCAGGCTTTAGGAGCAGATCATTTCTCCAAATGGATTAACCAAACATACCCTTTGTATCTTTTAATAAGAAAACACAAACAAAAAGCAACCTCCTGAAGCTTTTTGACAACTAACATGTATAAGTCAGTCTCACTAAAACAGAGCCTGATACAGAGTTTGGGCAGGGAGGAAAAGTACATTTCCTGGACAAACCATGTTGAAATGCAAAGGAATTGTGTGTGTGAGAGATGTATGTATATATGTATGTATGTATGTATGGGTGTAGGTCTCCGCGGAGAATTGCCCTATTTCAAAAGGGCCGTTCTCTCTCAATCAGTTTCGAACTGGCTGGGAAATCGAATGCTTTTGTCTCAGAGGCAAATCAATTGATCCATGAAGCACCGAAGACGGAGCCCCAAATGGTAAGTGTAAATTTTACCCCAACCCTTTCTTTACCCTAACCCTCCTCTTCCATAACCCTAACCCTAATCTTTCCCCACAGCCTGATCCTAAGACTCCCTTCCCAGCAGCCTAAACTATCCCCTCCCCCAGGTTGACCCTAACCTTCCCCTTCCACAACATAACCCACCCTTCCCCAGAGCTTAACCCTAAAGGTTACCCACCTCTAGAGTGGGGTCTGCATTGGCTGCCGATTTGCATACTCTCATACTTGCATTAAAAAAAAAATTCTAAAATGGCTGGTTTTTTAAATAGAGACAGACAAAAATGAGCTTTTGGCTGTCTATATTTCTAAAACAGCTATTTATGGCCGAAGATTGACAAAGGTATGTGTGTAAGTATGTATGTATGCATCTATCAATCTAAGCAGCAAAAACTTGCAGCACTTCATAGAAAATATAGCACAAAACATAAACATAAAACCTCGGCTTAAATGGCCACTACCTAATACAGAGCACAGTTTCTGTCTACTGTAAAAGGACCTTTTGTCAAGTCCCCTGTCTCACTGAGTTCACCTGAGAAAACCCAGGCTGTTTGGATTACATACTTTTTTAAGAACCTTTCCAGGTGCTTCCACAATTACTGAGTTTCCTGGCTGGTTGTCCAGAATATCTGGACTGGGTCTGGTAGATAGAGACCCACCCTACATGTTTCCTATCCCACAACCTGTGGAACCAAAACCAGACTTTCCACAAAGCATACAATGGCTCTGCAACCCGTGTGTATAACACAGAGAACTAACACAATACTTTTTTTTCTGGGGTATTTCATTCATAACAGAGTCATACTCTGGGACTTTTGTAGTGCATTTCTAATCCATTAGTTTGTTCTCTTTATCCCCCCTCTATTCTTTCTCACTTTCTCTTTATTTAATTCATTCACACATTTTCATTGTTTAATCTAATGTAGCTACTAAAAATGTATATTACATAACATTTCCAGAATGAATCTCAACCCACGTAAAGTCAGTACTGACTTGGCTGTGAAATCGATTACTTTTTGTTTTACTCTGCAGAAAAAATTCTAGCAGCCTGTGAAGTTCCCTATCTGGGTTACAAGTATCTGGCTTCCCTCAGCTGCTGTTTTATCAAGTAGGTCTGCCTGAGTGCTCTAGCTGATTGGTGGGTTGGACTTTAACTAGCCTGATTCCCGGGAAGCCTCATTGTTGGCTATAGCGTCTGGTGTTCCTGCATTTGCCTGTGCTCTGATCGTGTATTCTCCTTGTGCTTCTGCCTTGGATCATGTTGTGCTTTCTGCCCTGTGTTCACCTGGTGTTACCCTTGCCTACTCTGTCTTGTTGTCTGCCCCATCGTGTGTCTGCAGTGTGCTCTGACTGGTACAAATCCTTTATATGGCACTGAGCTTCTCCATCTTCTCTGTTTACATGTGTGTGTGTGCCGCTGTGTTTATCATCTCACAGCGCGTGGGGCTCGGTCCCCGGGTCCCCTCCGTTGTTATACACTTTGTGCGTTACATCTCTCCTTGTGTCTCTCCCTGGTGTTACATCTCCACTGTGTTCCATCTTCCATTGTGTGTTTGTGTGAGTGCGAGTCAGCCCATAGGACTTTGCTCTCCTGCCTGTGGTGTGTGTTTACCATCTCCATAGCACCCACTACTAGCCTTCCAATACACCTACTGTCTTTTGCTTATTCCATCCTGCAGGTACTCAGGTGTTCCTGGGAGGCTCCGTCTGTCATCTGCTCCACATCTGTGGATCCCAAACATCTCTGGTATATAATTTTGTGTAGCAGTTATCTCTGTTTGCTGTGTGTGGGTTCCAGCCTGTCATCTTGTATGCTTTGGTTCCTGCCTACTATCTTGTACGCCCAGGTTCATGTTTGCATACTTGTGCTTCTCAGCTCATGTCTATTGTCTGGTGAGCAAGGGTTCCTGATTGTCACTTGTTGTGCAAGGGTTCAAGGGTGTGAGTCGACTCCTGTGCAGGCACCATCGCTACAGGCCATCCTTGAGAGCTATTGCCGGGGAGCTGCAACCTATCAGATGCCAGCAGCCAAGCCTATCCGCATCATCAGGGGCTCTAGTGAATAACTGGCCCTAGTTTAGACTCTGCACCCTGGTGAGAACCTCCCCTGGAGACTGTAACACTTTTGCTTCGAGGCAAAGCAATCGATCCCCGGAGTACCGAAGACAGAGCTCCAAATGGTAAGTATAAATTTTACCCCAACCCTTTCCCTAATCCTTACCATATCAATCCCCATCCATTACCCTAACCCTCCCTTACCCACAGCCTAACCTTAGGACTCCCCTCCTGGTAACCTAATCCTAACACTCCCCTCCCCGTAGACTGACCCTAGGACTTCCCTCCCCACAGCCTGACCCTAATTCTTCCATCCCTGCAGCCTAAATCTAGAGTCTACTACCCACAGGCTGACACCCTAACGATACCTCCCCCCCTTCTATGAACCTAATCCTAACTCTCCTTTCCCCGAGCCTAACCCTAAAATTCACCAGCACGTGTAGCAGTCTGGTGGGCAGTGGCTTCCGAAAAGGAATTTAGACATCTGCACAATGTTTGGTGGTAATCCTATTATTTGTATTATGGAATGAATACTGGTGACATTTTTATTATTGGCTTAATGACTTATTTTGTTGATGATTTTTACAGATTTTCTCCATGCATGATACACCCCTTATAAATAGCCAACATTTCAATTTCACTCACATATCAATATATTCTTCACATTATACACATGATAAATAAGCAAACATTTTTCAGTAATCCCTCAATGCAACTGTACCTGAAATTTCACAGTTTGGATTTGCTTTACCAGAAGAATGGCCGGATTTTAGTTGTTTTTTGTAGACAAGATGTGGTTTGCTGTGCTCATCTTCATGCTCTATGTCATCATATTTCATCAATGGTTCTAAAAAATAATCCCCGTCATGTGCTTTAAAAGTGCCAATCTATGTGACAAAAAAAGTTGATGTATTTTTATTAGAATCATATTTACAATATGGTACAGATTACAATTTTAGAAAACTGTCTTCCTGCAAAATTAGAGGAAGCCATAATTTAAACAGATCATATTTTTCCACTTAGTCTTGGAACTCCAAGGACCTAAATAACCGTTTGAAATATATATTTGTTAAACTTTAACCCAAAAAATTAACAAATATCAAAAGAAGATACTTTGCAGCTTAACATTGTTTGTAAGCTACACCATTTTTATACAAATTAAAGTGAACACATATTATTTCTTCTTCTTCTTCTTAAACTATTATAGAAATCTGCCATTTAAATTTATTGGCACACCAGTAGAGAATCCTGAATGACACAGTCTTACATTGAGAGAAAGTAGGAGACTAAAGTGTTGCCAATGTCGCTGGTACGAACGAAATGCGTAAGGTAACCCGTTTTGATACCCACAAGGAGCTGCTATTTGCACTATTGCACTTTGCATCGGACATTTTACATTGGCAATTGCGGGAGATACAGCCTTTACCGGAGACTACATTGGAGGAACAGAGGTGTGTGATCGGCACAGAGGGTGGCCACCCCTTTACTAACTGCAGCAGCCGGATCTTGGAACGTGTAAATCGGAGGACTTGGGCGCTTCTGTCAACTCCCGGAGATCAGGTAATACCCAGCCTTCTCACTGACCTAAAGCTGCTGCTTCTTACATTCACTCTCTGCTCCAGAGCTCAGTAGGCTGTTTATCTCTCCCCATTCTAAATCTGCAATACTAAGAAACCTTTGCAAATTATGGAATACTCTAAAGGTTGATTTCCAATTGAATTGAGTTTCCTTTGTGTCTATAATAAGCTCCACTGTTATTTTAATTTATTGATCTTAGTTTATTTAATTTTATTGTTAATAAATTTCTTAACATCAGGTTGCTGTTCTGTGTGTCATTCATCATAGCCAGCCTTGAAATATTATTACGTTTTTCTAGCGCTGTTACTTGTTGTTTTTGCCAGTTAAAATATGCACAATTTTCTTCCCAGATTTATTTAGCATGCCCTAGAGAAGAGGTTGGATTGCAGTTTTAAGCTGTATGTACAAATATACAGGACATATTTTCGCATTTACATATTCTTTTTGTATACTAATGTACTATAAGAAGAGTTAAGAGTAGAGCTATCCCCTGGCATAATGATCTGGAGTAGTCATACCCACTACACGAAAAAAAAGATGAGCCGATTTCGACTACTGCTCTGAGACAGACAAAACAATCTTATTATTGACTGTGTTCAGACAAATCCGACCTCACCAACGCTTCTTGATAGTCAGGATAATCAATCGATAATCAGGTGATCAATTGTTATTAAGTAGTGTGTAGCCAACTTAAGGCTAGCTTTGTAAATATTTAGGAGACTGTAGGCCAGGGCCCAGAGTCTTGAAAGCTGCAATATGAAGGGGCCTCTGTCTTTTCAAAGGTGCAAAGACTATTATGGTGTATATATTAACAAACATTTGTAAATACAATTGGATGAAGGTGTTATGTTATATTTAGAAGAAACCGATATATTTACAGTTAAAGATAAATTATTAGAACTTAAGAATTGGACATTGCAATTTTATCCACAAAATATATCAGTAAATAGACTGCCAACATTTAAAACAATATTGGACTGGATCCTAATTTACTTCAAGGGGACATTTTCTGAATGTAATTTTGGATCCAGAAGATCAGATCTATTGTTACTATGATACCTAGGTCAAAAAAAACCAAAAAACAAATAAATAAATAAATAAATAAATAAACAGTGTTATCTGGTTACTCCAGTATTGGTGCTGATGTAAAAAGTCTTGAGTTGAGTAAATGCTTCTTGTGCATCATGTCATTACGCAAAGGAAACTTAGTGAGTTGGGTTATAGGAGCAAAAATTATTCCAGAAAAGTTTCAAATACGCCAGCAAAATGCTTAATTCTTTTCATTTTCGGTACAGACTAATTTACAACAGAAATGATTTCCTAGAAACTGGGTATAAGTCTGTTCAGCTTTACATTTCTTTAATTTAATATAGAGCTGATTCTTCCAAGGTCTATCAAATATAGTACAAACATGTTTGTACGTAATAAGGATCTGAAGCAATTTAATAAATGAACATCTCTAAAGACATAATTAATAAAGTGCTGAAAAGTTACAGGGCCATTGCATTGTCCAAATGGCATGACCAAAAACTGTAAGTGTCCATATCTGGCCTTTAAAATGGTTTTCCACTCATTTCCTGGTCGTATAAGAAATTATTATTATGATTATTATTATTATTATTATTATTACTATTTTGAAAGCCCCATGTCAAACTTAGTAATGATTTTAGAGCTTTTTAGCCTCGCCAGTTATTCATGGGAATTAACTGAACAGGGATTGAACACAAGTTAAAGACTAGGAGCTGTCCAGCAATGAGAGCAGCTCAGTCAGTAGAGCTGCTGTCTCAAGAGGTAAGAATCCAGGATTCGGTCCCTGACACCGATAGTTAAAATTTAGAATCAGATAAGTGCAATAATGATAATATGTTGCAAAGTAACTTCTTTACAATATACAAGTACCTATGTGTAAAACCGGGGGCAAACGCAAACCTTAATTAAGACTATTGGCCTGATCCAAACTTAAGAGCGTTTTCTGCATATACGGAGTCCACATGTAAGAAGTTTGTGTAGTCTTACGACACTCCCCTATCATAAGCAGATTTAAACTGATTTATAACCCTGCCTTAACTTCTCCACATGGATATCTGTTTGTATTGAAGGGCCGGTTTCACACTTAAGTAGCTTGTGCTTCTTAAGTGCGTATAAATAAGAAATGAGTTACTATGCATGCATGGTAACTCATTAACACTATATAGATATAAGTTCAGTATATAGAATATGTGTGGTCTTAAGACTGCACATACTTTAGCCATTAGAAAGAGGTGTGCCACAGCAACCTCTGTGAAGATTTAAGAAGAGTGGGAGGGGGGAGGTATATTAAGGAGCCAGAGAGGGCAGGGTAGGGGAAAGACTGTTCGTATTCTCCTTCTTAAGAAGTACCTAACCCCGCCCATACTGCCTGATTTAAATGCAACGATCGTACAGAGGGTTGTCACGCCCTAGCGTACAAAAACCAATTCCGTATGATCAGAGTTACGACATATGTGCAATGCACTCACAAATCCCGGCTTATGCACGTTGCATGCGATATATTTGACTGATGTTTGTAAGTCTGAATCAGGTCCTAGGTATTTAACAGGCAGATTGTAAGGGTAAAGAATGTGGCTATATGTTCCAATTATGCAGCAATGTTGGTCTGGGAGCTGTTTGATCATTAAAAGAGAACAACTGGTCATTTAATAAAGTGAGAATAGACAATAGCAAGCAAGATATAGATAATGTTGACACACTGCTGCCCTTATTAATGACTTAACTAAAGACAAATAACAGAAACAGATATGGCTTTTTTCTTTTTGACAATGATAACTTGGACAAACAATTACTATATTCAAGGGAAAAAGTATGGAAATTTAAATCTACTAACAACTTAGAATCCAGAAGTAATAACGTCAGATGTTACTCAAGCGTACCTACTGACATACAGAACTCAGTTCCATAAATTGGAAAATACGATGAAGGGGGCCAACCCTTTAGGTACGCATCCTGTATCCATACAGGCGGGGATAGGCATTCAAATGAAGGGTCGGGTGGGGAAGCCCAGATACGCATTGATTAGCATCCGTACAGACGCAGATCAATGCGTAAAAGTTAGGGCACGTAAGTGTCCAGAATTACTACCATTAGAGAGTAGAGACGGGGGCATCTACCTTGAGTAATTTCAAATCCCCGCACGAACGTAAAGTTGTTGCCTTTTGAGCATGCAGTTTAAACTTACGACCCAAAAAAATAGAAAAAAATAAAGATTCCTTACTAGATGGTTTCCAGTCTCAATTAGTGAAATGTAAAATAAAGACCTCGGGCCAAGATAGGAAATGTACATCAATTATGAGCTACAAACTTTGGTACTGCTGAGGAAATTTGTCATTCAACTTTATTAAATATAACATTTAATATACAAGGTCCCAAAGTAAATGCTTTAAAATAGTCTCCATTTAATCTAAAAATTAGTTGCAGATTAATTGCACTTGGATTTTTTGAAGGGTTTCCTTAATTTCTCTCTAGAAACTTCTATTATATCTACGAGCATACCACCATTACACAAAACGGGCCGGATCCAGAACTACGTCCGTCTTCCATAGACGGACGTAATTCACTGAACAATAGCTACTGCGCATGCAGAAACATAAATAAACAAATCAAGGTTATATTCCTTAATTGCATGATATTATTTATTTATTATAATTAATAATAGTTACTAATGCTGTTATCGGGTCAATTTAATGTTAAGCTATCTGTACAGATTCCTTCAGGTATATCAAAACCCAGAACCTGCAGGAATAATGTTCTACAGTATGTAGCTGAACTTGAAAGCAATGGAAGGAAACAGAAACTACAGGAGACAGTGGGCGTCCAGAAGCATATTCTTTTTATATCCCCAGCATTGTTCCACCATGACAGTCACATTACAAAAACAAACTGCTGATTTCAGTTAACAAGGGCAGCATGATAATGCAAAATAAACTTAAATGTGTTACAGAAAGTAAAGATTTACTGAGGATATTTTTCTGATTAAGTAATCTTTCGCCTTAATTTATGCAAAAAGTACAGGTATATACTATTGAATGCACAAATGCTTTTAACATATGACATGTTGACATGTTAAATTAAATAACATGCAGTATCCAGGAACAGAAAGTGAAGTAAAGCTTCCATTTCATTCCATTACTACAGGTCACACTTCCAACTAAAATATACGATTGCATATTTGAATATTTTATTCTTTAAAGCACTTGCTTCAATTGCACACTGTGATGGAAATTCATAAACAGTAAAAGCATGAACTAAAGTCTGTTCTGACTTAACAGAGGTACATTCAAAGAATAATAACAATGAACACAAACAAAAAGAGCATTAATGATATGGAAACAGTGACACCAACAGTAGGAACTGCAAAATATACATTATTCAAATGGTTGCCGACTCTACCGGAATATCCAGGAGACTGTCGAAATTTGGGCAGTTGTCCCGGGATCCCGGGAGAGCCGGTAAATCTCCCGTAAGTCCCGACCCCATTCTAAACTCTATTGTAATCCCTAGAGTTACTAGGGATGGGCAGGATTTGATTATGTAATCAAGCCCCGCCCACCCCCTAGAACACTAGAGATCACAATAGTAATTGACAGGGGGCGGAGCTTAATGACGCAACTTGCATAAATCGCATCATTAAGCCCCGTCCCTTGCAGGCATCAATGGCTTAAGTTGGCAACCCTGTATTAAAAAACACTTCTTACCACTTTGCCTTTCTACATTTCTTACATGAGTAACACAAACCCGCACCACTCTCTTTATATTCTAAAATTCCCTCATCTCTGTTACAAACAATGCTGAGTGACTGTATCATACAGAG
>WWET01000062.1:544853-557546 GCA_011038615.1 Limnodynastes dumerilii | reverse complement strand
GTTTACTGCACACAGATACTGACCAGCTTTACTTTTACACTGTTATTTAGACTTGGGATAGGAAACATCACCTCTCAAATCTAATACTGTTTGTAACAGATAAAATATGACTCCCCTGCAATCAACATGGTTTAGCCCAAGAGTAACTTTCCTCTCTTAGGCCCGGATTCAGAGCTGTGCTTCCGTCTTTTTTTCAGACGGAAGCGCAGCAAAAATGAGCACTGCGCATGCTCAGATCAGGAGCATGCACAGAAAGATGGGCCCAAGTGTACCCATCTGTCTGTGATCACATCCGACTAGCCTACGTCTGTGGAATGGGGAGTTCCGCGATATCTAAATGGGAAAAGGTTTTTTTTTCTCACTTAAATATTATGTGCATTGATGTCCAGTTTATTTATTTTTGTCATTGTGGCGAGGGGAGGACAGCGGGGAAGGGGTTAATTTTTTAATTTTGTTAAAGTAGAAAAAAAACATGCAAGCGGTCGGAGCAATTAAGGCACGACTGCTTTTATTTTTTCAATGCTGATTTTACTACGGTCAATTCACACGCACCTCTAAATAGTACATTTTAACAAATGCGCACTGCGCATCCGCTAAAACTCTGATTCCGAGCCTTAATTTCAAGATCCTTCTTAAGCCTAAATCAGGCCCCTAATTAGTAAAATTCTATTTATTAAAAGCAATGCAGTTGAACAAGAGAGCAGATTCTGAAATATTCCCATTTTGATATATAGTATATTCAATAAAAAAAACAACAAAAACATAAATGCATTGTATGAATGATATATTTCTTTAAAACAAAAAAATGAAAAATTTCCATTTCAATCAAATATCTATAACAATGTAAGTGCTGCAAATGTCTCCTACACACTCAAATACATGTATAAATAATGTTATATATATAATGTTTTTATTTAGCTGCCAAAAAGCAAAATCATTTTATGTGTTTTAATAAATTAAAGATGAATATTAAAATAATAAAAAAATATAGAAATGTATATTGCCAATATGTAATGTTTACTTTAAAAATTTAATGTTCAAAACTATTAAATTATATTTGGATTAACTGGTTATAATAAATTAAATTAATATATAAGCCAATATTGATTTACTCACCAGGCCGCCACAAAGACTTAAGAAAGCTGGGTGTGTTTCCAAATGATTAACATGCCCGCTGTGGAAACAATGTTTGAGGTCTGCCTCAATCTGGGCATGACTTTGGTTTCCAATATGGACGACGTTGTAAGAATCCGCAATAAAGCTTGCATCATTGGTAAGGTTCAAATGGAAAAGCTGTCCATAGGCAGCAATATGAAAATATGTCCTGTTCACATCAGGATCCAATGATTGGTGCTCTACACTCCGTTTCCTTCTTTTAAAGTGTTGGGTAAGAGGTAATACTTCTCCAAAGTCATTTACCCGAGAAGGTATGACAATCTCATACGATGAAAGGGTTTTCACAAAACTAGCTGTAAAATAAGAATACATTAGGAACAGATTCTAGTAATAATATCACTGTTTAAATAATGGTTGTTGAAATACTGTTATGGTTATTTTAACAATATGCAAAAATGCTATTTATATATTGTACCTTCTTAAATGGTAATTCATTATCTGTTTTGCATTTCATTTTACACTCTGGGGCTGATTCAGAGGCACACATGTTGAGAGTCCCTTACATCTAAATACAAAACATGGGCGGATTGCATGAGATTCAATGGTGCATGGAATTGTACCTCTGGATACCTATGCAAGTATGGCACACAGAGCAGACAAGCTGAATGCAGCTACATGACCATATATGCTGCACAAGTGCAGGGAAGTACACTGTAATGTATACTATAAATGCATAGTTTATGTGAGTGCTTCAGTCTTAATGTAAATGCACTAAAGCAATATCAAAGTATATATTTAGAAAAAAAAACTAAAAAATTATTTAATAATTTTTTTTTTCTTTTACTCATCTATTTATACAATATTTTTACCTACACAATGCGCCACCAGGGATTTTATAACTTTAGAGTTGCATTTGAACTTTGAAATTATAAACCATGTGTTCATAATAGGTTGTGGAGGGGTGTGGGTCTGCGGTTAGAACAGCCCTTTTTCAAAAGGGCCGTTTTATACCAGCCAGTTCCAAACTATTTCTCAAATCGATTGCTTCTGCCTTGCCAAGGAGAAGAAATCGATCATCTCCAGGATGAAGATCCAGTGGTGAATGGTAAGTATATATGTAACCTGAACCCTTATTCTAATCCTTACCCTAACCCTCCTTTTCCATTACCCTAACCCTCCCTTTCCATTACCCCTTTCCTCCCTCAGCCTACCCCTAAGACTCCCTTCCCCACAGTCTGACCCTAAGAATCTCCTCCATGCAGCCTGACTCTTCTCCCTACAACCTATCCTTAAGATTCTCTACTCCACAGCCTCACCCTAAGATTGCCCTCCCCGCAGCCTAACCCTAAGACTCCCCTGCCCGCAGCCTAACCCTCAGACTCCCCTGTAGCACACTTCTGTACGGTCCAGTGCAACGGGTTTGCGGCGGTGGTTTCCAAATTATTGAATGGGTAAGTATGCCAACAAATAAATTCAGAATACTTACTCATTAATTAGTAAAAGTTGAAAAACAGCTGAAAAACTGAATTTTCATTGCGGAAAATGCACCCCGTCATGGAGTGTCAGACTCCTGGACTTAAACATGACTTGTACTTACAGTATTTTCTCCTGCATTTGGCTCCCTTACTGTACACTGTAAGTTGCATTCAGGTTTACATTTGGCACAAGTGTGTGAGCATAGTTTCTGAGCATGAACAGTGAAAAACCATGTCAAAATACTCTACACAAGCTAACGTACACTCACATCTGGATCAGCCCCTTTGGGTTTAATGTTGATGAATTTGGACAAAGCTTATGCATAGAATAGCTCCCAAATAAAGTTGACAATACTGCCAGCATGAGACAGAAAAAAAGAGATATAGAACGGCACTTAGTAAGAATAAATCCTATTTATTAGAAAAGTTATATAAAGCAGCAACAAAGGTCCGTTTGTTTATATTAATAAAAAATATGAATTATCTTGTATTACACATCATTGTGACCTACTTACTTTGAATGATCATAAAATAATTTTGCACATGCAATTGTGCTTAATATGACTCTAGGGGCCAGATTTACTAAGCTACAGGAAAGAAAAAATGGAGCTGCTGCCCATAGCAACCAATCAGGTGCTAGTTGACATTCTTAAGGATGTAATAGGAAAGTTAGAGCTAAAATCTTATTGGTGGCTAGTTGCTATGAGCAACATCTCCATTTTTCCTTTCCCACAATTTAGTAAACTTAGCCCTAGGAATCCCTTTTCAAACATTATTCAGCAAGAAATAGTATTTCTATTAATGTCAAGGTTAAAGAACACTATACATATATACACTATACTATAGCAAATAAAAAGGAAAATGAAAAGATGATTTTGCACTGAAAGCTAGAATATCCAGAAACACCTGATACTTGATTGTAGCTGTTGGGATATATACATGTTCATGGATATAGCTACTGTGCAAATTCTTGGCTCTGGGCAGTTAGTGGATACAGTTATTGTTCTGTTTCCTCCTTCCAGATGCTTTGCAATTGAAGATAAAAAAAAATAGACTCTGGCACAAAGTCCTGGCAGCTGGTAATTACAAATAAAGTGCTGCAGTAAGTTCTTCCCCCAGGCAGTTGGAGATGGCAAAATACTTATTGGATTTGGGCAGTTCAGAATAACAACTATGGCATAAATTCATGCATCTGAGCAGTATGTAACTGAAGGAACCACGCTAGTCTCTGGTTACATGAAAATGGCAACTCCAGATATTGCACTCTTTCACTGATAATTTCAGACAATACTGTATTAATGCAACTTGTTTAGTTTAGTCTCAGACTGCATAACTTTAAGTAATGTACTTCACACTTCCAGTGGTAAATGTTTAAATATATTTAAAAGATTATACCTGGGATTTGAATTTGTTTCTATCACTAGGATTTAAAATGGATGCCAGAGGATTAAACATTTTGTATATTCCCTTGATAATCCATGTATTTTAATTTTCATAACTTTATTGTAAACAATTTTTACAATTCCATTTTTTTATGCTTGTTCTTACGTATTAACATAATGATTAACTTGGAGATGGGGCTTTTTGGAGCCAGGTCAGATGCTGCAAGAGTTTTTGTGCGTCAGCAGACAGCGGAGAAATGCTTAGTGGGGTAGATCCAGACCCAAGTGCTTGTTACGTTTCATTGCGTAACGTATTTACGCAAGTGTATTTTCTATCAATTTATTACATTTCTTTAATAGTGTAGTTCAAAAGAAAGTCCAATGTGATTGAGATTTGATATGTCGCAGTGATGCTCCACATAGAATGATACTCCAATCAAAGTGGTGAGGGGAAAACCAAAACAAAACAGGGGGGAAGAGAAAATGCATAAACTAAGTGTAGACTTATTTAAGTCGATCAACACCCTTGTGAAACAATAGAAAAAATAAGTGATCAGCCCTCCACCTAAAAGATAAAGTGACGTAAAAAGTAGTAACAAAAGGGGCTATGTACCGAATGTTTTCTTTGTACCAAAGCCTTGTATACAGCTTCTTCTGTTCCCTCGTCAACACATATACAATGTGTGTAAAGCTTCTGCTGTTCCCTCATCAACACATATACAATGTGAAGAAAAACAAAAACAAATACCGGAACATATTGTAGTAACGTAAAATATATAAAACTTTACATTCAACAATTAAAATATGCATACCACAAAACAATAATATAAAGCATGTCAAGCTTATCTGTGTCAAGCCGATAAAGAGCTATTTCAAGTACGTCAGTGCGTCCATGTTGTTTCCCTTATAAAAGATCCACTCAGCTGAGGGTAAGGTCACTTATTTTTTCTATTGTTTCACAAGGGTGTTGATCGACTTAAATAAGTCTACACTTAGTATAAGTGTTTTCTCCCCCCCCCACTTTTTTTTGTTTTGGTTGTCCCGTCACCACTTTGATTGGAGCATCATTCTATGCGGAGCATCACTGCGACATATCAAATCTCAATCATATTGGACTACACTATACAGACGCATAAAAACAACTTACCTCACTCTCTCTTGTGTCAGATCTCATGCCGTGGGGTGATGCTGCCTGTCTCAAACTGTGTGACAGGTTGTTGGTGCAGCAGCATCTAGAAAGGCTGTATAGCCCGTGCTGCATAACAGCCAGCATGGCGAAAGCTAGCTTTGGAGGAAGTGTGCAATATACATCCTTTCTATACACAGCTATGCTGAAAGCCTGTCACTCAGTATGACAGGTTGGAGCCTAGCAGGAGTGGGGGAGGGCTATTCTTCAGCCCAGTGCCCCCAGCAGCACTTTTTTAGATTTTGAATAATGCTATTATTGTATGACAGCATACTGTAATATTGGGCTCCATTTACTATCTTCGTTTTCATATGATAAAGGCCATTTTCATGTGAAAATGGGCTTTATCATATAAAAGCAAAGATTTCTTTATTTACAATGCTAACGTAACCATGGAAACCATGGCGAAAATAGCATTAGCACTACTGATCCCTAGCCCGCTCTAAAGAATGCGGGCCAGCAGATCGCTGTATTTACTAAGTGAAAACTGCGTAATAGCTGTTATTAGGGGAAGGAAAAGGGGGGTATATATATCGGGAGACTGCTGGAATACAAAACTGAAGTGGCAATAGTAAAAAAAAATAATAATAAAATAAAATATTTACAATTTTTTTTCTATTTAAGTAATAAATAATAATAAAAAACACTTTTAATTAAAAAGAATTTAAAAAATGACAAATAAACAGTTAAAACTTGCGTTGCGCCTTCCTTGGAGTCCTACGCATGCGCGGTGTTGTTTGCCTTTTGGGAAATTACATTTTTAAAATCCCAAAGGCTGCTACTGTGCATGCGTGGACACTTCGGCTTCGAGCCAGGCCGAACAATGTTGGCTAAAGAGCTATATCATCGAGGGACCTCGCCAGAGAGGCAAGTGTAAGTAAATATGGGCCACAGTGTTGCAAGGCTCGCTGCGAGGCACAGTGAGCCTTGCTTACATGATTAGCGCTCATCATAGTAAATGGAGCCCATATTGTCATCTCAGGTTGGCAGATCCCTTCCTGATTCCTCAATCTCTGCATTTCTTTTCTAAATGATGGGCCAATAACATCAGCATAGACTAATGCTAAGCCATTCCAATGATAAATGGTATGATGGTATCCTACAAGAATATGCTCCATCATGGTGAATCCAAGATGCATTTCTACATATCTTAAAATATCTTCATTTTGATGCAATAATTATATAAATAATTGATTTTTATCACATCAGAATTAAGTGAATTGTATTTACAGACCATGGATTACCAGGAAAACTGCTGTTTCCATGGTTATCCATGTAATTTTCACCAACCTCTCCAACAGCCCGTTTTTCTCAATGCGGGCCGACTCTTCATAATATTTACAAAATGTCGGAGTGGAGTTTCTCAGAGGAAAAAAAAAGGAAAGAGTTCAACCTCACCTGACCGGAATGACGTGTCTCTCTCTGAATATTTCAAAGTCACGAAATCCTGAACACAATGTGCAATGTTTTTCATGCCGGTGCTTCCCAAAAGAGAGCCACTGCGCATGCGCCAGGACTTCATTCAGACTTCATTTGAATGTGAGCAACAACAATATCCATTCTTACATCTTGCATATTATCGTGGCACATCACCAGAGGGGTGAGTATTAGTAAATAGGATGAATGGTGTTGCCAGGCTTTCAGCGATTATTATTTTTTAGTAAATAAAAGCTATGTTCTTTATTTTTGGTGATGCATTTCCAAAGATACTATACCAGGAACAAGCTGAAAATTAAGATACAATAACTACAATAATGAATCCAGTTACTTGCCCATGGAAGGCATAACATGCACTTTTCCACAATGGAACATTCAATAAAATTGCTGACATAGTGAGAGCACAAATTGTCTTCCTTGAAAAAATGTTCAAGTCACAGTAATGCATACAATTATAATCAGCTCACCTGAAAGATTAAATACTGTAAAACTGGTCATGGAACAATGAATTTAGCCCTCTTGGAATTGTTACATTTTATGAATGTTTCTTACAGTTAATGTTCAGTGTTATGATTGCTGGTATTCTAGTGGTATTAGTCATTTATAAGTGGTTATCCGTTTTTAAGCAGATGTTTGCATTGGGATTATTTACCTTTCAATACCATGAAAATGTATTATTTATATACTGTCTTGAAAACTTTGATAGGGATTTACATGCGGCTACTTATAGAATAAATGAAGCAGAGGGCGACTGTTGGCAGGACAATTATAATGCACTGATGACACTTTGATAACTTGTGCACTGTATATTCCCCTATCTGTGCCTCATATAGATTTCTCTGCCTGAGAGATTATATATACACACTGAAACATTTTTGGATCTTGACCAGCCTCCCAATGTGAGCCGCTAGCACGGATTTCCATTCATTCCTAGCACTGTACGTGGCCCAGGTCAGTAAATTCGGGTTAGCCCTCCCCATGCCTGCCAGCTGTGATTACAAGGTGTTAGTCCCATGCTGTCAGTGACTTGTTTCATTACCTTGCTTGGGGTGAAGCCGGGTTTCCCAGGAGCGAGTGTGCAGAAAGCAAAGATGACAGATCAGCCCCGCCAACCAGTTTGCAACCAGCATGTTCCCTGATGTGTACAAGAGACACCAAGGACTAGGGTCCTCAATTCCCTCCTTCGATCGCTCTCCCCCAACCTGCGCCCCTTCGGATCCCCGGGGAGCCCTCACACCACCTCCCGCTCCAGCAGCCGGGCGTCTGTGCGGACTGTCTTACTGCATAGCCCCCCTCTCCGCATCGCTTCTCCCTTGCCCTTTCCTCCTGCACAGCTGGGACATGCACTAAGTGAAAGGGGAGCACTTCATGTACATGTGTGTGTCAGACCAAGGAGAGGGCTGAGGGAGGATATCAGTGCCAACAACTCTGCTGCTCTCTGACCATCCCAGGACCCCGACTTCAAAGAGCAGGCCCGCCTTGTGGGCGAGCCCCTGATATGCAGCCATCAGACCCCTTCTTGCAGGAAGCCTCATGCACCGTGAAGACCTCCATGCACAGTACTACAAGTGCTACTTCCACGATGTGTATAAAAAGAATTGCATAATATAACGGTAGTCTCCCTGACCAGCCGTATAGACGCCCATGCACTTGCTATATATGCTATTTCCACAAATACTGTAAAGCATATTGAATAACACAGTATTATTCACGTTAACTCTCAACACAGGACCCCCAATACACACTACTTAAGGCAGCTCTCACTGCTTACATAAATACAGCATGGTATATTATATTATGTAACAGCATACTTACTGACCTTCAGGACAGAGGGACCTCCATACATAGAAGTGCTGGTTAACATCGCTTTTTATGCTTTTAGAAGTACTGAATATATTATAAAATATACTAGTATTCTCTATTAATATTGGGTTCTGTTTGTCGCTTTTCAAAATATGTATAAATACGTATAAATGTTAGCTTTGTCCATTTCGAAAATGTTAGCAGCTAGAAATTTACGCCACAGACCCAACGCAGGGCAAGGTTACCGATGCACCGACAGGTTAGTGCAGGGGAGAGGATGTAGTGTAGCAGGGTAGTCTTTGGGTTATGCTGCGGGGGTGGGATGGATGGGAGAAGGGGAGACTTTAGTGCAGTTATCCCAGCGATCTCCCCATATTACCCCCTTTTCCGCCTCTAATATGTGTTATTAGGGTGAGAAAAGGGGCATGTATGGGGAGACCGCTGGGATAAACATAAGTGTGGAAATTTAAAAAAATAAAATGTTTTGTGTTTTAAAAAAAGAAGTAAACACATTTAAAATATTAATTTCAATCAAAAAAATTAAGAAAAAAGAAAAACTCACCTGTCCTGGAGATGCGTCCAACTCTGAAGATTTGAGAGTCCCGATATGAAGACGCTGGGCATGCGCAATGTTTTTCATGCCGGCACTTGAAATTTTTAAAGTCCCACACGGTAGTCTCTGCGCATGCTCAGGACTTCATTCATACTTTGTATGAATGAAATGTTCTGCAATGGGCCCAGAGATCATCGTGGGACCTCGTCAGAGGGGTGAGTATTAGTAAATTTAAATGAATGTACTGCCAGGCGCACTGCAAGCCGAAGCGAGCCTTGAACAGCTTCACTCATTTGAAAACGTTAAGGTAAGTAAATAGACCCCTTAGAGTTAGGTTGTGGGGAGGGGATGGATCTGAGAAGAGGAGACTGAAGCTGGCCACACACTAGAGCGATTATAGGCCCAAACGCACGATCATCGTGGATAGTGCCAAATATCGCTCTAGTGTATGGTACAGATTTTTTTTGTAACTAGCGGTAAAACGTTCCAAAAACGCTCAGCCCCGATTATCTCATCTCATGGGATTCTTGAATGATTATCGTTTGTCGTTGCAGTGTGTGGGCATTTTCAATAATCATTCAAGATTTCCATGGAGAGAGGGCAGAGCGCTTCAGAACCCCACACGCTGACAGGCTGCAGCGCTATGTCCTCTCTCCCTCTGTCTAGCAGCGTGAATTTTTCATTGAAAATCGTCCCGTTTATCAGCAGCCACATGCTGGGAGCGATAATCGCTCTAGTGTGTGCCCAGCTTTAGGGTTAGAATGCTTGGAGGTAATGGATCGGAGAAGGGGAGACTTAGGGTTAGAATGCTGGGAGGGGATGGATCGGAGAAGGGGAGACTTAGGGTTAAGCTGCTGGTAGGGGATGGATAGGAGAAGGGGAGACTTAGGGTTAGGTTGCGGGGAAGGGATGGATCTGAGAAGGGGAGACTTAGGGTTAGAATGCTGGGAGGGGATGGATCGGAGAAGGGGAGACTTAGGGTTAAGCTGCTGGTAGGGGATGGATAGGAGAAGGGGAGACTTAGGGTTAGGTTGCGGGGAAGGGATGGATCTGAGAAGAGGAGACTTAGGGTTAGAATGATTGGAGTGGATGGATCGGAGAAGAGGAGACTTAGGGTTAGAATGCGGGGAGTAGAGGGTTATAAAAATGACTACTTTTCACAAAAGGAAGCCATAATTACTGCAGATCCCAAAAACCCACATACAATCTGTTGCACGCTTATTCCCCAATACCTGTACCACGTATGGAGGGGGGAATATTAATTTAATTGACTTTCATTCTATAAAAACAGACACTGTTCCATAAAATGGAACATGTTTTTTGCGGCACGGCTTTGGGGAAATGCATATGCATTTGTGGATCTTTAAGAATTAGGGATCTCTTTTGTGAAAAGTAGTCGATTTTATTGATTTTTTTTTTTTTACTTTTACATGACACATAAAACATATATGATATTCCATAGAATTCAGTCGTCATTCCATAAGACACAGCGTGCATTGTATGAAACAAGGTTGGGAGAATTCATTTGCAATGAACTGAAGGTGTGGGCTTTGCGGATGTGCAAGAATCAGTGTTTCCATTGGTGAAATCAGCCATTTTTATTTACTTTTCCGTGCCTTGGTATAACATATAAATCATATAAAACAGCTGTTATTTCATCATAAGAAACAACTATCATTCCACAAGATATACCGTGTTTTGTGTACAGGTTGGAGAGAATGCATGTGCAAAGGACATGAAATCTGTAAGGGTTAGGGATCTCTTTGTGAAAAGTAGCAAACTTTACTTTATTTACTTTACTTTATTTAATACTTTATTTCTTTGACATGATATATAAAACATCCGTCATTCCACAAAGTGTAATGTGTTTTCTGAGGACAGGTTTGAGAGAATGCATGAAAAAAGAACTTAGTATGTAAGTTTTGGGATCTGTAAGAACTAGGGGATTTTTTTTGTGAAAAGTAGCTGATTTTTATTGACTTTTTTGCTTTGACATGGGGCCAGATCCAGGAGCCCGTACACTTTGGGGCTGATTCAGAGATGCGATTTCCACGGCACTTAGGTGCGTATATTTAAGATCCTAGAAAATTCGCAAAACTGCGCATGCGTAGTAATAGTGCAACACCGTTTACGTAGCGGTTAGGAGCGTAAATTCGCTAAGAGCGTAAGTTTGAATCGCACGCAAGCACTTAAGATCTTAAGTGCAGCGAATCTTTAAGATCTTAAGGATTTGCATGGAAATGGGCGGGGGGAGGCAGGGAAATGAGGGAAAGTGGGCGAGGACTGACACTTAGGATCTTAAATGAACGCTCCCACGTCACTTAAGATCCCAAATGACAGCGTATAGTTAAGGCAAGTCAATGGTGGTCTATGTTTAAGATCCACCGCTGTTTGCAAGGGGAGTGTCTGTTTTTGCAGTGGGCTGGAACCTGCTAAGATCTTAGCAAAGGTGCGTATATTTGCGATCTTTTCGCAATCGCATCTCTGAATCAGCCCCTTTATGTGCATGTAGGGGTCTGATATTACGCAATGTAGAGGGGAGTGCACACTTACGGCACTCACCTTGGATGGTTGTAAATCTGGACACTTATGTGCAAGAAGTGTACCTTAAGTTTTACGCTTTGATCTGCATCTGTACGGACACAGATTACTGCGTATGTGGCCTTCCCTGCCCGACCCTTTATTTAAATGCCTATGCCCGCCTGCCCAAATCAACAGTCAGACGCAAATCTAATGATATACGCATTAGCAGACGGCACCAAGCATAGCCCTTTAACCCACTGAATAAACTGGATACCCAGCCCTTTTCTCCTAATACCCCACTGCATAGAATCAATAGTCTTTGCAGCATATAGAGAACCCACCACCTTATTACGTGCTGCTGCAGCAATGCAGTTGCAATGGCATGACCCCCTTTTCTCTTGGCTGTTCGAGCAGATCCAGCTGGTGCCTAATAGTCAGGATTCAGACAGTTAGAGCTGGGAGGCTCTCCAGCTCTGATTGTTTGTTCTGTGTATAACACCCCTGCTCTTACTAATGGCCGAATTCCCCTGATAATTTGCTATATATGTGAGAGCTGGAGTGAAACTGTGTTATAATTACACTAGTTCCTCAGGTTCCTTTGAAGCTTTATGGAGAGGTGAGAGTAGTGGGAATTTGTTTTGAAGACAGACGACAACAGATTGGTTTCAAAAGATACAATGTTTTTAGTTTATTTTGGAGGGTCGGCAAAGACCAAATTTGAAAGTTGAGAAAAGAAGTTAAACAAACTTCACATCAAAACAGATCAATAAATATACCAGTGGCTATACAATAATAATTTACATATGAATTACTCGAGCAGTAAGAGCATCATATCATATAATCCTAGCAATCAGTTTTACTCTAAGATTAAAACCTAGAATGACACAAATAGCCCCCTTTTAGTAAGGTGATGGAAATTAATTAACTAATAACAATTATTATTACTTTAGACATTTAAAGGTTTTTTTAAATCGTCAGTCCTCACTCTAAACTACATTTCAAAACATGTCTTTAGCGAACAATCACACTAAATTTATCACACTAGGAAAAACTATGAACTGACAATATGTAATGGTTTGTATTTGTATACTTATATTCTAATAAAGAGGTACCTCTGTATACATGACAATATAAAGTCTCGTGCTAGCAATATCGTTGCGGCCGTGTTGCAGATAGATCCTTGCAGATATCTATAGATCCAAGGAAACAAATAACTGT
>WWET01000062.1:504656-530568 GCA_011038615.1 Limnodynastes dumerilii | reverse complement strand
TTCGCTAAGATCGTAGGTCTGAATCGCTCGCAAGCACTTAAGATCTTAAGTGCTGCGAATCTTTAAGATCTTAAGGATTTGCATGGAAATGGGCGGGGGGAGGCAGGGAAATGAGGGAAAGTGGGCGCGGGCTGACACTTAGGATCTTAAATGAACGCTACCACGTCACTTAAGATCCCAAATGACAGCGTAGAGTTAGGGCTAGTCAATGGTGGTCTAAGTTTAAGATCCACCGCTGTTTGCAAGAGGAGTGACTCTTTAGGCAGTGGGCTGGAACCTGCTAGGATCTTAACATTAGATGCGTATATTTGCGATCTTTTCGCAATCGCATCTCTGAATCAGCCCCCATGTGTCTATGCACCGCTTAAATATGTAATAAGTACTGCTCAATTTGCATGCACTTCTCCGATCTATTCACTTCACGCTAAGTATCAGTTAACTGTCACTCATCATGTGTCTATGCACCGCTTACACATGTATGCACTTTTTGTCTCTACACTGTTTTAACAATGGACTTCCCGATTTGCACTTTATGATGACTGGTCTTTTATACAAGATATCACACACACGATATGGTATAAATTGGAATTTTATGAAATGAAGGTTTTTTCAGAGCAAGTGTGAGTAAATAAGGGACAGCTTAGGGGGGTGGATATTCCACTTCCGGTTCTATGTTTACGGTTGCCAAGGAGTTTCCGGATCTACAACTACAATCGCCCTCTATGTGCGACAGCACATCTTGATGGGCCGAGTCAGATTCTATCATCGAATCAGAGACTGCCTTGAACAGAGATTTGGACTTATAAATAAGGACACTGCCATTTTATCCACCAAATACTTTGATAAAGGACACGTCTGTCCCAAAACGCGCCAGCTGGTGGAACTCTGTGGTACACGTGGTTTTTGCTTACCTTGCCTCCCGTGCCGACATCTGTTTACATCCGGCCCTCTGGAGCTCCCTTTACACGCGGCGGACACGTAAAATCACGTTTTTGTATGTACTGCTCATGCACACGACAGATAATACGCTACGTAATGTAAATGTGAGCGTATGGGTCATTTACGTATTTGCTGCATAAATTCGTACTTGTGGGCATGCCAATTTTATGTGTGGCAAAAGAAAATACGCAATGTAGTCGGGGGTTTTCATTTAAAATGTACAGTATGTGCATGCTTAGCTGCGTAAGTCCGTGTTGCCCATCCGTACGTGTCCGGACGACAGCGGTTACGCGGCCAAAAGTTAAGGTAGGGTTTGGAAAGCGGAACTCGGTCAAAATACGTACATTCAAGGGGTGTGCCTAGGGGAGTGTATAGAAGGTACGCACGCGTAAATACGCTACACTAGTAAACGGATTGCAAGCAGAGTTCTGGATCTACCCCATTATTTGTAATATTTTAATAAACAGATTTTAGACTGAATCAAAGTTATAGAATATTTTTTTTTCCCCAAAAAATTGCGGTCAGGCAGCCCAACATACAGTTTACAATACAATGGATAAAGTCTTCTTATATAATATGTCAGGTTTATAATTTACTACCTTATTGACATGAGGAGGAGATGTATATTATCATAGAAAGCTAATGGGAGAGAGTCTTGATTGTAGTTTACAATGTAATGAAATAAGACCCAGATGTGTCCCTATAGTAAGGTTCCCTATCTTCTATGAGTTGTAGAAGTCTTCAGTTGTAAATTAAGGATAGACGTGATGACATGAGGAGTTGCTTTATAATTCACTTAATGCCTCATATCACACCATTTTCTACCCTAATGGTGATAAAATGGGATAATATTTTGACCTTTATACCTAAAATATATTGGAACCAAGCTACCAATTTCACGTGTACGGCCTTTCTAAAATTAGCAAACCCTATACCTCCACTCCCTGCCCAGAATTTCCCCAATCTTCTGACTCTATCTTAATAATAATGTAGACAAAATATTCTTTTCTACTTACTTAAGGGATAAAATGACAGGAATTTTATGTTACATGCAACACTGAAAGAAAAGGAAATAAAATACTTACATGCCCAGTTTCTGATCTGGGTGATAGGAGGCTGTTAGTTGTCTTCTGAGCTCCCACTGACTGCAACTATCTCTTGTCTATACATCAGCCTTTCATTATAATAACTTATGATGATGTCACAGTTGGCTCAGAATTCCAGGAAGTGGAGGCGTGGCTTGTGCTCAGACAGAAGAGGCGTGGTTTATGCTCAGGGGTGTGTGGCTTATGCTTAGCTAGAGAGGACTTGTGCTATGCTGGAAAAGGTATGCTTAGTGCTCAGCTACTACAGCAGGTGTGGCCAACCTGCAGCTCTCAAGCTGTATGCAGGGATCTCTAAGAGCCATCCCTGCACCGTCTGGGCTGTCCTTCAACCCATGGAAAACATCAATAAAAAAGAACAGGCAGCACATGTGCAGCCTCCAGGGGGCCTCAGTCATCCTGCAGTGGAGTGTGGAAAACACAGGGACCATCTGGGCTGGACACTGGAATGGCTGCACTGGGTAAGTATATAACTGTGTGTTAGTGTGTGTGTCTCCACAGTTATGTGTATTTTTGTGTTTGACAATAGTTATGTGTATTTGTGTATGTGACAATAGTCATAGGCATATCTATAATGGGTGCAGGG
Organism: Limnodynastes dumerilii; assembly: GCA_011038615.1. Lineage (NCBI taxonomy): Eukaryota > Metazoa > Chordata > Amphibia > Anura > Limnodynastidae > Limnodynastes > Limnodynastes dumerilii. The sequence continues at coordinate 527,940 of WWET01000062.1, read as the reverse complement.
TGTGCAGTGCACACGGCCCGTCAGAACAGGGGACCCTGTGGCATGCATCCTGCACCCAGGGTTGGCAGGGGAAGGGGGGCCATTCAGCATCTATTTCTTCCCTCTAAGCTGTTCCGGAGGGAAGAAATAGATGCTGAATGAGCCCCCTTCTCCTGCTGTGGGACCGTCCCTATTCATGGGCCGAAAAAGGGGCGGGGCTTACAGCGCATATAGGCCCTAGCCCTTTTGATGTCCACGAATCGGGGCAGTCCTGTCTGGGGGTGTCATTTCTTAAAACTCCCCTAAATAGAGCTACTTCATACTACAACTAGAACAAAGAACTCTTGTGCATTAACAGAAAAACATTACTCTTCCCTAATTTCATTTCATTTATTAATTCTGTCCTGGCACAGACATTTAAAATTGCAAAAAAAATTATATATATATATATGTGTGTGTGTGTGTAATCCGACTCCTTGAGATTTCGACTGTAACTTTTTGGCTCTAAGGGCTGGACTGGTTGGCCACCCCTGTACCATTTGAACAGTATTCATCATTTGATCAGTAACTAGTATAGATTTGAAACACAAAACCAGAATATCCAAATGTTTCCTGAACTCGTAAAGTCAGTCCTTGGTTACTAGTGGGTGCTAAACCTAATAAAACTTTATAGGTATCTATTTTCACTAAGTCTGAAATTCAACCAAGAGCATTAATAGGACAAAGTTTGAGTGTGTCTGAGAAAACCATTAACCAAGGTCTACTTTCCAGATTTTACAATAGGAAACACTCTGAAGCTGGTAATTGTTTCATAATTACTGTGCCAGAGTACGCTTTGTCATACCATATGAGGAGGCTAAGGGAAATAAAACTCTGCAATACTATGTGGCAGATATTGATTGTGAATATCACGCTATGCAGCTCTGTAACCAGGCACTGTAGAACTCATTAAACAGTCAGCTAATGTCTTTGACTATTCATCAAAAAAAGGTTTTCCTTTTCAGGCCAGAAACTCGTGGGCCACCACCAGATATTTTGGGGCCTGGGGTATATCCTAAACACCACCCTCTATGCAACATCATGCGTGATGTCACATAGGGGACGGGGTGCTGTGGAACTGCATTGCCAGCGGCCAATGCACAGGGAAGGATTGGTCCGCTAGTATACAGCTCTAAGCAGCATCTGTAGAGATGCGGCAGGGAGGTCCTTCTTCTGTGTTCGCCCTTAGCTTAGGAAATCTGGCCCTAGGGACCTTTTTTAGTACAGATCGACCACAGGGACTAGAATGTGCATGTTCTTGGTCCAGCCAGGGGCACATGTTAACCTGACTGTGTGTTACCATCTGGCTGAGCTTACTAGGATTCCCCCACACACTCTCTGGACAAGCACCCCAGCATACAAGTAAGCCTGTTACCGGTAGCTACCATAAGCAACGGAGTGCTGTTGCATTTATATCATATGGACTGTTATGGACTTATATTCAATTGCATATACACATGTTTGTTGATTACTATGCTTTATGCAAATTAATTTCTTTGTGTTTTGATTAATTTGAATAAAGTTATGATTTTATACCTCAGTAATTATCCCTGAAGCACAGGACATATCATATCTTTCAAAAAACATAGGACTGCATCCAGACTTGCAAAAAGTGTTTTCCGATCACTAGGCCTGAAATACACTCACATTTTGCTAAAGCACATGTGCAAGCGATGCATTACCAGGACAGATCTGGATCCTCTGGACGTATAGTACCATCCTGGGATCATGATGATGGAAGGGCAAGAAGCGAGAAGTGATTCTGCTATGTAGGGAACATGAGGAAGGAACAGATGCTTTAATGTAGGGTGACAGACCATATCTCCATACAAGCATGGAAGACTGTCCCAAGTACAGCGGTATCAGATGTCTAGATCCAGTCCATAAGGACTATAATGGATCCCTGTGTGAAAGTATTGGTGGGGAGAGTGCAATCTAGCAAGTAATTATATAGAAAAGAGATAAAGTTTTGGCGATGACGGAGTTACTGTATACATCATTTTTACATATTGTATTTATTTTGAATGAAATCATTAGCAATTATGAACTTGATGATGATAGTAATTAGCAGTGTTATCAAAATAGCTGAAAGTGTATCTAGATTTAGCTGCATTCTGACAAAATAGTTTGAGATACATATATTTTAATGTATATGGGCAAGAAGCTGAACCCTGCACGCTTTACCTGCATGGGGGGATCAGTAAGTATGCGCACATAGCAGGGAGTGCACGCCCCCTGTACTCCCCGCTGTCGGTATGAAATATGGACACTTACGTGTTAAGATTCCTACCTTAAATTTTACAACTAGGTTTGCGGCTGTAGTCGTAACGGGCCTTCCCCCGCCCCCTAATTTAAATGTCTATTTCCACCTCTATAGCGGAGATACGACAATCATAAATTAGCAGGGCAGCCCCTTTTGCATACTGAAAATCGCACATAACAAAGGTACGCACGAATGCTGGTATGCTAGCGAAACAGTTTTGTGCGCATGTGCACAGGTTACCTGACAGGGGAATTACACAAGCAGCTTGTCATATTGAAGTCAGGATCTGCCTCTATGTGTCTTACAATAAACAGTAGTGCACGATTTTGTGCCTTTATTTTAATTTGTGGAGTGGGCCAAAAAATTAAGTATTAAAAAAAATCCAAAATTGTCAGCAATTTTCCACTATACAGTTTTATTGGGCCTGATCCAGACCTACGCCAATGCGCTGTGCTTACTAAAGCACAGCGTATCAGTGTTTACTTACCCTGACACTCCCCCTGTGCGGGCGGCTTAGCCTGCCCGCCTACCCTCATTTACCTACCTCCCCCCGCCCATCTGCACTAACCTTACCGTAGGGACGCTGGAGGACGTCCCCTCCAGCGTTCCTACGGCGCTGCTACGGACGCCCGATCCACGCGTGCGCAGATCGGCTCAAAAGATCGGCTCCTAGCGACGGCGGGCATTATTCTGGATCAGGCCCATAATTCCTAATCATGTAATTTATATTAGCATGCAAAAACAATTGGCATTTAGGCAGTTGACTTATAATGAAATAACACAAATATATTATCTTACAATACAAGTCTTTGTTAGCTTAAACAGTATCCATTTCTAATAGTATATAATATTCTAATAATATAGTATATATATACAATATATATTGTATTTTATGTAAAAAACAACTGTTGCAGTTTGGTGTAAGAATGTTATGAATTATACAATCACATAGTGAATCGTTGTGACTAGCATTCCTGGATGAGGTCCAGCAAGAAAGATAAAATGACATTTACTCAGCCTTGTTTATCATTCCTTGTGTGACAAGTTAAACATGCAATAATAATAGTTATATATCACCTTAATAAATGGCTATTCATTCTGGGTTGATTTACATTAATTGTTCTGTCAATTAGAGTGGTACATAAATATAATTTATGAAACTTTATGATATACACACACTGACAACTACAACATACTTTAAATGTTCAGGCATTTTAAACATAATAATATTTAATATTTTTCTAAATGATTTATAAGTAAAGTAGTGCAAGAGATACACTGTCAAACTGCAAATAAATAGATAAATAAATAAAAATAAGCAGACATAAATTGAATTGCTTGATAAGCAATAAGAAAAATATTCACAAGGTCAGGCATTGGCAACACACTTCTCCAGGCCTGAAACAACAGCTGCAGCAATGGACTTCAACCTTTTTTGGTGCTCTATCAGTACAGTGCAGCTGTTGTATCAGACAGTGGGAATGCCAGCTACAGTAAAAGTGCAAGAGAGAAATGTAGGTCACTGAGGTGCAGGACACTTAGAATGCTTAGAATGCACTGTTCTGGCTTATAATCACTGTACATACCAATATCTGGACAACTAATAATTATAACCAACATTTGTTTATACTTGACATTAGTATTATTAGAAAACAGAACCACATACCCAGCGCAGTAATACATAGCATGAATATTTCTTTTAGCTAAAGTATATGTGAAATGTATAGTAAAAGGGAACATTAACATTTAAATTGTACTTTTCTCTTTGGGGAGCTGATCCAGACCTAAGGCTGCTGCACTAGTTACAGCGGCCATATGCGTAAGAAGGGCGTTTCTGCCGTTCTGCGCATACGCTGCGTTGATGTTTACCGGCGTAGTTAGGGAAACCTGATCCTTAGGATCTGCACAATAATAGTGTACCCAGCATTAGCATTTTAGTTAGATTTTCATTTAGTTTGTCTGTTTGTATTCAGTTGAGTATATGAGTATATGTCCCAGTCTGTCACTGAACAGAATGCTGGTCATTACTGTGAACCCTGTGCTTCTCATGTTTCCTAAATTCTGGGTTGTGCTTATTTGTGTGCAGGTACCACTCAGTATCTAAAGTGTTCAGTTACTCTCAGCCTTAAGATCCATGTAATCCATTTCAATCTATTTCCAATAAATTATAGCACGGTTTCAAGTCAATAAAGACAAACCTATGGCTCTCTTTCTATCAACTAACTCACATAAATCTTATTGGGGTGATTCAGTCCCTGTGAGCTGGGTGAGAGGAAAATTCAAATACTTGGGTATACAACTGACTAAGTATCCTTCACAACTCTGTGAAGCAAACATTAAACCAGCACTGGTGGTGATGGAGTGAGAGTTGTAGAGCTGAAGTCATCTATCTTTGACTTATACGGGTAGATTAAATCTAATTAAGATGATCACCTTTCCACATCATTTATATTTATTGCAACCATTACCTTTGCTTCTTGCCAGAAAAGATGAACAGTATAATTACTACTTATTCAGACGCTTTATTTTGTCAGGTAAAAGATTGAGAATTGGACTTACTAAATTATAGCAACCAAGGTCAAATGGTGGACTGAATTTTCCTGACATAGTAGCATATAGTTATGCAGCACATGTGCGTTATCTAAGAGACTGGTTACAGGGGAAAGATGTCTATGAAAATACGCTGTAGGAAGGAGAATTTCTGACTGATTTCAGTTTGGTGTCGTTTCTACATCGTCCGGACCGGGAGATCACCTTGAGCCAAAGGGACAATCCTCTTTTATGGGTCACGCGTAAAGTGTGGCACATTTTGAGGCGCAAACATGGTTTACATTCACAATACACAATACACCTACCTCTCATACAAAACCCTGAGTTTCAAAATGGCGTAGCATCCTATCCTCTCACCATCTGGAGATTGGGAAAATGGATACAGTTGGCTCTCTATTAAACATAAATGCTAGAAGACCTTTAGGTTATGATGAGGCTGTTGAAAAATGTGAATCAGTTGGTAATTTCCCAATAGCTTTCTTACAGGTGAAACATTGCACGTTGCAGGTCATCGACAATTTCTCTGATAATGATTGGGATAATGCCTTTGATAAATATTTCTCAAAAGACCCACCAACTAGAGGGGCAACATTACAGTTTTTTGAGAGAGGATCATGAGTCATCTTAGTCAGGAATGGTACAATGGTGTTCATTATTTCCCAATGTTATTGTGAGTTCACTTTTACAAACACTACAGATGTCTTGCAAATTGTTACCTGCAAGTACTTACATTGAAATGTTTGTTAACCTGTTTCATCGTGCTTATCTGTTTCAAGCTTATCTGTCTCCAGTCAAAAGATTTAGAATGGGCACAGTGTCTAACGCTAACTGTCTAACTGAGATATAACCAACCACAAACAGACCTTTTCCACTGTTTCAAGGGTTGTACAGTTATACAGGTGTTCTGGCTTCAGATATGACAATTTGCAGAGAGTAACTTGGTTAGTCACATCCCATTTACTCCTGAATGGGTGATACTGGGAATGATGCCAAAAGGCCAAAGAATATGACATGGAGGAAAGAGGTTGCTACTGGCTGTTAGTGCAGCCACACGCAAACTATTTAGCATCTTTGGCTACAATCCACAGCTACCCCTTTGTTATTTTGTAAAGATAATCTGTTTTATATTTTTAGAATGGAGTGAATTAAGACTACTTTAGCAAAAGAACATCTTATGGAATGATTTTTTAATACCTTATATGAAAATCTTACCCACTGAAGTCAAACACCAATTGATAAATGGTTTTAAGTTTACAAGTTGATCCTTAAGAGAGAGGTAGCCAATGAGCTTACTTCATCTTAATATCAACTAAGACATAACTAGGGTATCCAAATGGGGAGGAAAGAAAAAAACTAAATTTGCTTTGTTGAGAAGCGTAGGGTTAATCTTTAGCCCCAGCAAAAGTAAACTCCCTTCGTGCAGAAGGGCCAAGGCGTGTCACTCACCTTGCTTGGTGGTCATTGGTTCCAGTAGGTGTGGGAGGAGCTGGGGCCTGGTGTTTAACAAAACCAGTTGGGACCCTATGACTTCCTCTTTTCTGGATTCAGTCTCTTTATTGAAGAATCTTCTGGAAAGATAAGTGTGCTGGAATATTGTGTATCTTTATACTGATTTATGGTTTCCTACTCACATCTTTCTCTTCTCTCTATCTGTCTGTCTCACTCTTTACAGTTTTATTTCTATCTCTGTCCTTTACTTTCACTTTCAGCCCCTTCCTATCTGGTCTTACTGACCTCTGTTAGATCAGCATTTCTGCTGCATGTTAGTAAAATCATAGCTCTGGCTGTAGGGCTGTTCCTTGTGTCTCAACTCCCAGCTTTTATCTCCTCTGTGCCTTTCATAGCGTGTCAAGTGGCTAGTACAGGCTTCATGTGATTTAGCTGTCCCTGTCTATCCATTTGCACCTTCAAACCCCCTCCATTTCTGCAGTCATCAGAATAGTTATCACTCACTGGTTTATGTGTATGTGTTACTGGGTTTTCCTGTATACTCCCTATTACATAAGGGTGACTTGTTAATAGTAGGTGTAATACCTTTGTTAACAATAAGACTATCTCTGCTCAGCACAGGCACAGGCCTGGACTCTGCATATAAACCTCCCATGGGTATATCTGGGTGTCCAGCATGTTTTGTGACAAGGGGTTGTTACATTGCCTGGTGGTCTTCAGGCACAATGCCCAGACTCTTAATGTAATGCTGGTGTGGGCTGGGGGGACAGCTGATGGGGATGCATCTGGTTCTGCCAATCATTTTATGAGAAATAAAGTGCTGGTTTTTCAGTTTATACAACTAAAGTGAATGGACATAAGTGGCTTTTACCTGGTATTGTGACTCCACTGTATAGGCTATTCCAGTAGACACTTGTCATATTGTGTTAGCGTGCTGCTTTCTGAGGGTTGCTGATTTTATTGACAGGATAGGTCTCTAATCATAGCCTAATAATATGTGTTCCCTTTGGACATAATAGAGTGACTTATTTTCTGAGGTTATCAAATACTAACACTAATCCCCTCCCAGCTAGCTAAAATTAAGGCAGGTGTAGCTGTGGGTGGGTTCAGTTGTGATTGTCTCCACCTTCTTTATTTGCATTGGCGCAAGTCATTGCTCAGTACACCTTAGGATGTGTTTTGTCTCTGCTATTGCTGATGGATAATGGAAGAACTCTTATTATCCTTTCTGCCTCTATAGCTTGTTTATACTTTACAAACACAGTAATCTACCTGTGTTTCTATAACAGCATATAAGGTACCAACCCTGGCAATTAATATGAGTCTCTATTAGATATACTGTAAAAGTACAGTGATTTAATGTTTATATATGTATATAAATATGTCTGTGTCCAAGCAATATAATCTGCTGTACTTAACATAAGTATTCAGCTTCTGGTGAATGTACATACACGATAATCTGATAGGTCATATATATTTGCATATTGTACAAATGCCATCGCTAAGACAGCTCTCTGTCCACTCTCATACCTTCATACAACAGCTTACACTGGCCACATATAAAGTGTTAAGACAATAGCTTTCAATTTTTAATGGTTACTAAGCTACAAATAACCTAGCCACATGTTACGTGCAATTTCTACATTACATGACGGGGTGAGATTTACTATTAGAGGCTTGGTGTTTGCCTTTTACTGGAAAAGGAAAAAAGTACACAGTTTTGTTCACCTTTGGGGCAGGATAAGATAGCGGGCAAAGTAAAAATAAATAAATAATAATAAAAAATAAAACCCTTTATATTGTATTTACTGCTCAATATCTATTCTGCAATACTAATTTTCTAACTGATTCATAACTCGTCACATTATTTTGTATTAAGGAAAACTTTCTGGTTTCACAAGTTAAAATTTAGTTTCTCTTATGGAATCTAAACGCTAGTTTTATTTTAACTTTTTTCAGAATCAATATTATTTGCTACCAGATAACAGTTAAGATATGTGCGGAAACTGATGTTTCTTGCGGCAGAAAATGATGTTTTCCAGTGCCAGACGGCGATCATATCCCAGCAGGGGGAACTCTACAGGGAAAAGCTCCACAGGTATCCCCCGGCGAGCACAAGTCAGGTAGTCGAAGGAGGTCAGGAAGTCGCAAAGGGTCAACGACACCTCAGGCGAAGGAAAAGGAAGCATGCGACGTCCCCGCTCCGGGGCTGCACCTGGAGTTACAGACGAAGATGAACAGCCGGACACAAGGTAGCCAGCTCTCGGTGAGTCTGACCCCAATCAGGGGATTGTTGATGATGATAATATGTCCATGTTACACATGTTTCGCGACTTCCTCCTTGTCCACTTACGTGTCAGGGCCCCCCCCAACCACAAGCTAGGCATGCCTATATATATATATAAAATTCTTTATCTTGTGTGGCCAGGCCCGGCGACAGGGGGGGACTAGGGGGACACTTGTGACGGGCCTCGTGGTTCAGAAGACAAAAGAAGGAGAATCTAGTGTGGCAAGTTTTTTACATTTATTACAATAATTACTCCAAGAAACGTATTAAAACATATCAAAACATTTTAAAATCCACACAATCACAATAGAAATCACCACCCTCTGATCCCCTTCCCCTCCTACCAAATTGTGGTCGGTAAGTTCTTAAAAAAGTCCCTTTAGCGGGAGTCTCCAACCCCCAGGCATTGACACGAGGAACGGCTTCACATTAGCAGGACTTTGGAACCCGGGCCAGGGACCGCTAAAGGGACTTTTTTAAGAACTTACCGACCACAATTTGGTACGAGGGTAAGGGGATCAGAGGGTGGTGATTACTATTGTGTTTGTGTGGATTTTAAAATGTTTTAATATGTTTTAATACGTTTCTTGGAGTAATTATTGTAATAAATGTAAAAAAAACTTACCACACTAGATTCTCCTTCTTTTGTCTCATTTTTCCAAGTGACAGCTGGAAAGATTGACGCCACACAAGATAAAGAATTTTATGTACTTTTAATTGTTGCCTGCCATCACTGTTGTCAATATATCTTTGATACATTGCTGACTATATATACTATGTTGCAGTGTTGTTTAAATCATCATTGACATAGAGAGTTAGCTACCTTGATGTAGCACAGATTAGAGGTTACTTTTTGTAGCACAGATTAGAGGTTACTATTTATTTATTTATTTTCTATATATTCTCTTACTTTCTTGTTAGATTGATAGCGCAGAGCATTGTAGAGGGTTATTTTGTATTTTATGATGTATCATATGGGATGGTAGACCCCATCACCCCTATAGCTCAGCTGCTGATATTAGAGCGCTAGATCTTTTATCCTCTGTCTAATGCATGGCTATATATATATAAGCGTTTGTGTATAGGGGCTTAGAGGAAAGCAGGTCACCCTCCAGGAACCCCCTACTTTAGATCGTAGTAGGGTTCGCTGCAATTATACATCAGTGGCAGAAGGCATACTAAGAAAAAACTTAAAAAGAGAGGTATGTAGTCATATTTTCCCTGACGACAGATAGCCATAAGGCTCAGGGCGCAGCGCAAAAGAGAGGGGAAAGTGCGGAAGAGCAGTACATGATTTCGATAACTGCTTTCTGGCACGGTGAATGTTCCTTGATTGTTACCTGGACACTCGCCCAGGTGAATACAAATTCATGATACGGCACCCCGGCATGGCAACAATACGATGAGCGGTTTAGGCTCAACGTGGATGGCGTCCTCAATGACGTTATGGCGAGAAGGATATGGAACTCTGGCTAGAGGTTACACATGCTTCCAAGAACACTCTGTTGACAATTCCTCCCAGAAGAGGTTTCCGAGCAAGGGGCACAGAGGCGCCCCTCCTAACGCAAGAGGAAAATATAACAGGTTCAATTTCACCGTATGCAACCTTGGCGGAAAATGTACCTTCCAACATACCTGCCTGCGTTGTAAAGGCAACCACCCCTCCAAATCATGTAGCCAATCATCCACATCTGCTGAGACAGCCAAACAGCAGCCCGGATCTCGGACTGGCACCCTACCCAATCAATCTTTGAAAAGACAGGATTTGCGGAATTTTTGTGGCACAGCTTTAGTGAAGGTTTTCACCTTCCGATAGTGGAGAAGGTGTCTATGGACTACCCTCATAACTTGAAGTCGGCGAAAGCTGCACCTACAGTACTAGAGGAGAAATTGGGGAACAAAGTTAAATTGGGTAGAATGATCGGCCCCTTTATGTCACCCCGATCCCCGAACTTATTATATCCCCAATCAGTATTGTTCTCAAAAAGACCCCATGAAAATTCAGGCCGATACAACACTTGTCATATTCGACGGGCGCATACGTCAATGACGTTATCCTGGACACAAGTGCATGGGTGGTGTATCGGTCCTTTGACTCGGCCCTTGAGTTGTTTAAAAGTGCTGGTTCTGGTGCCCTTATGGCAAAAATAGATGTGGAATCAGCATTCCGGCTCTTACCTCTTCATCCAACTTCATTTAGATTCATGGGTTTTCATATTAAGGGGTCTTTTTACTTCGACAGATGCTTAACCATGGGCTTCTCTGTGTCTTGTGCGTACTTCGAGGCATTTAGCATTTCCTTCATTGGTGCATCATTGCAGGAACCGGCCACATGGTCGTGGCTCACTACCTCGAGTATTTTCTGGTGGTGGGTCCAGCCTTCGAAACATGCCAACATTTACTGTCCTCCACCCAGGCCCCTTTTCTATTCCCTAGTAGTTCCCATTGCGCATGATAAAACGGAGGGCTCTGCCGTTTCCCGGCGGATAAAGTAGAGCTGCTGCGACTCTCAATCAAATCAGCTGTGAAAGCGCCACGCCTGACTCTCAGAAAGATTCAGTCATTAGTGGGGTCATTCTGATTTGTGTGTAGGGTGATTCCCATAGGCAAGTATTCAGTCGCAGGCTAGAGCGGGCAACCGCTGGGGTTAATGACCCCAAGGCTTGGTTTCCCCTCTCCAAAGATCGGAAGGTGTGAGACTTGTTTCTGGAAAGCTTTAACGTGGTGCGTATATGGTCAGGCTTGGCAGTGTCCAACCTGGAATTTCAACTACAAACTGAGGCAGCTGGGGAGGCTGGGTTTGGAGCCTATTTTTAGGGTTCCTGGTGCGCAGAGGGTTGGCCGAACCTCTGGCTCAGGAACGGCTGGAACAAAAATCTGGTGCCTTTAGAGCTCTTTCCCATTGTAGTGACTGTAGAACTATGGGCAGGTCAATTCCAAATCGGGGGGTAGCTTTTGGTGCTATAACTTGGGTATAGTACGGGTTATTTTTGGTGCTATAACTTGGGTGTAGTACAAGCTATTAATTGGCAGAGTGCTTCGTCCTGTCCGGTGGTTCGTTTACGACTTCCGGTCCGTTCACGTCACTAATTGTTTACAACCAATTGGCCAATGCACTATTTGGATTTGATTAATTTGTTTTGTCAGCTGGTCCCCAAAGCAGATCTGACCGGCACACCGTGCCCTACTGTATCGCTATATGGCAGGTGGTCGGTCACTGTTAGAATAGCTAGTGTTACAGTCTTTAGCACCCTCCACTGCCCGGAGGTACCGCGCCACCTGGGAAAGCTGGCTGTCATTCAGATCATGTCATGGTAGGGATGGGCACTCAAACACCAGGATATGCCCCATTACGCAGGGTCTTAAATTTGCTGTGGCAAGACTGCCCTCCTTTGGTTTGCCCATAGGAATGCTATACCACTATCATGTTATCATTTCAAAGTTGTTTTCCAGAAAACGCTGGTGAACATGGGTTTGGATCCGGCCAACTACGGAACTCATTCGTTCCACATTGGTGCAGCCTCCACAGCAGCAGCTCAAGGTCTGCCAGTTGAAGATATGAAATGGATAAGTCGCTGGAAGTCACAAGCATGCCAATCCTACCTCCGACCGCTTGTCGAGGACAGAAGTAGAGACCTATGTGGGTTGCAGGCAGAGGCCTGACTGCAGCAAAGGAGAGACCTATGTGGGTCACAGGCAGAGGCCTAACTGCAGCAAAGGCGAGACCTATAAGGGTCGCAGGCAGAGGCATGACTGCAGCAACGTTGCAGCATTGCTTTGATTGGATTTCAATTTTAGGCAGTTGTTCCTTGTATACCTCCCCCCTTCTCCAGACATGGTTCCCGGGATTAGCCTGGTAACTGGCTTGCTACACCAGGTTCTCCTTCTTATGTTCCTTCTTCTTCCTCACAGCGAGAGTCCCGCGGATGTGGGTGGTATGGATTGCTGGCCACTCCTTTGTCTATTGGGCAGGGTGGCCCAGTATTTAAGAGAATATGGTCGGACATTATTCCATGTAGAGTTTGGCATTGCTCCAATAATGGAGCTGTTATTGACAAAGTGCGCAGAAAAATCAATAGATTGATTAAAGTTTTTATGTTAAAGCATGGAGGTTTGGTAGATCAGCACCTGGGGATTCACCTTGGATTCTTGCATCAGTACAGAAATGATTATGTGCATATGTCAGATGAGGGTCGCCGCTTGTTTCGGGAGGACATTCTTGAAGGACTTAGGTGTGCACTAAATTAAGTTGATGGTGGCGGTGTCTGGTCCGGAAGGGAAAAGCTTGGCGGAAAGCAGGTTATTTATTTGGAAATTATCACCATTTCCTTTGTTCAAACGTTGTTATAGCTCTGCCCGTTGGTGGAGTTCAGTGGTTGCAAGAGGCAGCCACTTCACTAGATTTTGTTAATGGTGGTTGTTGTTTGTTGCCGGAGGTTATAAACACGTCTGTATGGATGGTCTTGCATGGCTTAAGTGAAGCGCTTTACCGAAAGCTGTTGTTTCCAGTAGATGTGATTTAAGGTTTGATTTGAGTTGAAGCATTGCTTTACGACATAGTGATGTTTTTGGTTGCAATGTTTATTGATTAAACATGATTTGTGAAATTGTTCACACATTATTTAAGCTACCTGCTTTCTTGGCCCCCACCAATAAATTTAATTCTAGTATCATAACCAGTCAAGTTACTTGGTTAAAGTTAGTCTGTGTCTTTCTTTTAGTTTAAGTTAACTGTTAAATGGGGAGTGTCATGGGGAGGTCACACCCATCACGCATGGGACGTTTACCACGGTTGTCATATGGAAGCCCCCACCCCTTTATTTGTAGTTCCACTGACGGTACGTACGTTCAGCATTATGTGACGTAACATCTGCCGCACGCATGAGCAGTAAATACAAATAGCCGATTTTACGTCATCGGCTAGTGTAAATACGTTAGCGTACGTAGCTCAGGATCTGGCCCAATGTCTTTTAAAAAAATCATCCATTATAGTATATAAAAAAATTCATATAAATACAATTTACCATGACATACATAATAATATACATACATAATAAGAATAAATATACTTTTTTATTTGTCACAGAACTTTTGCTCATTTTTATTGTGCTAATTTAACTGTCTCTCTGTTTTATAAAATGAAAACCCTTACGGAATTGTAAAACAGCACACACTTTTATATGGATTTGTGTTAAGTAAGAAAAGAAAATTTATTAATATGCTACAATGCAACATATAACGTACAAGTCACAGCATAAGGGAAACTGCAATGCAAATCCCCTAAGCAATGTTTATACCATACTTAAGCAGTCATATAACAAATGAAAACAGTTATATGATCATTTAAGAAATAGCAGAAAGCTCACAGCAACAGAAAACAATGCAGGATTAAACACCTGCTTAGGGATGATTAATGCAAAGTTATTTTCAAATCATTCAGTTTTTGAGAGAGGTATGCACTTGTGTGATGGAAAAATGTGCTTTGCTTTATAGTACTTATTTATCAAAACAGCTCTTAAAATAGCATATGGGAAAAAAAGTGCTTCAGGCATCAGAATGATCTGAAATAAAACATGGGGGAAACTCATTTGTCAAAGACATGGAAATAGGTACAGTCAGACGTACGTAGCTGAGAAAGGAAAATAGCCATTATTTATTTAAACATCGTCTAGGGAAAAGACTGAGACGACTATAAGTACATTTCTAGATTTTTTCATGTTGGTCCAAATGTTACATCGCTACGAAAATACGGACAAACACATGGAAAAGTTAGGGTAGGGTTTGGCGGGCGTACTGAAAGGAAGGTAAGGGGAGTGTCGTGGGAGTGAAAGTTTTTACGCCGGAGCGGTAATACGCCCCGCTCTCAAGCGTAGGTCTGGATCAGGCCCAGAGAATCATTTTAGAAGGGAAAAAAATGTGGCTGGGCCATTAACCCAGGCCAATATGGGAACAATTAAATATTTGGGTTTATTACTACCTATATTGTATACTTGTTCTGCATAATACAGAAAGGCACAAATATATGTAAAAATCATAATATTTTAAATTATAAAAAAATATATTAATCTGTTTCTAAGAGGAGGTAAAGTTAAATGAATACATTTATATAATCATTTTACAGATGAAGAACTCAGCTTAAAAACAAAATTATGTCATCCTACAATATGCTAATACCTGCAAGTACATGTGCTGCTTTGTACCTTGTAACCAAACTATGACATAAGCATTTACATCCAAAGTGAATCAAGAAAAATTGCTCCCACCTGTCAAGACAGTATGATCAAAGATGCCCCACAAAGTGCACCAGATGTTATTTTTCCTCTGTGTTTCATTGCAGCTGTGCCAACAGATATGTGTACATAATGGTTATATATGTAGGGCCTGAGCCTCATTTACTAACGACAGGGGATTTCTGTACGTCACATATGAAAATAACCTGTCAGTATGTACTTTGCATGCATAGTATATGGAATTCTGCATCGGAACGTATCCTTCCGCATGGGAGGTGGGCCCGCTCACCATGCATTACCAGATACACATAGTGGGCCGTATTCAAAGATCCGTCGGCGATCGGGCCGCAAATATACGCATCTAAGTCTCAGGTCGGAGCAGGTTACACTCACCAGAAAGAACAGTCACTCCCTCGCAACCTCCGGCCGGACCTAAACTTCGATCTGCATTGACTTGCCCTATCTGGCCGCACTCATTTCCAGCCTTATGTGTATTAGTTGCTTATATTACTGGCCCTAACTCTGTAAGTGCCCACTTTCCCTCATCTCAATGCCTCCCCCCGCCCATTTCTATGCAAATCCTTAGGTCCGTATATTTACGCAGCACTTAGGGTCGCATTACTCTTCGCCTGATTCACAAGTCCGTCCCTTAGCCATTTCCGACCTTAACTTCAATGTAGATGGCGTATCACTATTACTACGCATGTGCAGTTGATGCAAAATCGATCCTACGCATGCGCAGATGATGCAAAATCGATCCGATCCTAAAAATACGCACAGAACTTTCGTTAAAACCGGATCTCTGAATACGGCCCAGTGGGTGGACACTGGTATTTAAATCGTACAGTAAAGGCTGGGTAAGCCCTTATTTACGATTCAGCATTCCGCACGCATCTCTGTGCTTAAGGCAGGAAAGAATGGAATGGCATGTAGTTATGCAGGGGGAGTTCTCCTGTGTTGCAGAGGATAACGTAACGGATTTGGCACATAGGCCTGGATCCAGTCTGTAATTATCATGTATTTTATTGTAGCCATGTTGTACAACCACGTACAAGAAAAAACATTTTCTAAATATTTACTTAATACAATAGAAAAATAGTCCATTCTTAATAAAACAGCAATGTGTTATCCAAGCTGATACATTATGCTGAAGTTCACTGACAAGAGAAGAATAACAAAACCACATACACAGACTTACTATAGGATGCGATTACCAATCCATACCCAATTGATACAGTTGACAGCATTTTAATGGTGTGGTACCAAAGCAGTGATCCCACTTTATTTATAATAATTATTTATCTATTTGTTGTTGGTCCTAATGAAAGTCGCTAGTGATGTGCAATTTGCAAAGGCTTAGAACTGATTTAAAAGATAGAGAAAAACTAGGTCCTGCAGATGTGACTGTCCAGTAACTTAGGGGTCTATTTACAAAGATCATTTTAGTGCGATAGGGCCAGTTTTCACTTCAAAACTGGCCCTATCACATTAAAATGAAGTTAAGCATATTTACAGAACATCAGAGCGGAGTTTTACACTCCACTCCCGGCGTTAAACTATCGCCAGCTCAGACTGGCGTCAGGGGTAAGTATTCCGGCGATGTCCCCATATACCCCTCTTTTCCTCCCTCTAATAGCTGTTTTTAGGGGGAAGAAAAGGGGGGTATGTATGGGGAGACCGCCGGAATACATAGAAATACTGCGGGGGGGTAAAAAATGTAATAAAAAAATTTGAACTTAAAATAAAAATCTGTAAAAAACATTAAAAAAACATTGAAAATATAAATAAAGATTAAAAAAAGATTAAACTCACCTGTCTGGGCGTCCTGTCGGGCTGCAGCTGTCCGGTCCCAGCATGAATACACTGCACATGCGCAGCGTTGCTCATGTCAGGAGTTGGAAAAATTTCAAAGTGCCTAAAGAGAAGCACAGGGCATGTGCAGTGTTTCTCAATTCGGCATTGACATTTTTCTAAGTCCTGATTGAGAGGTACTGCGCATGTGTGGTACTTCATTCAGGGATCGCACAGAGGAGGATCACAGAACCTACCCGCAGCTCATTGCGGGACCTCAGAAGAGGGGTGAGTATTAGTAAATAATGTGAAGAAAGCTGCCAGGCTCGCTGCGATGATAAGCGAGCCTGATGCAGCTTCCTTCACAGAGAATGAACAAGGTAAGTAAACAGAGCCCTTAATTTTTTTATGATAATAAATTAATATGTATATGTTATATGCCTTACTTTAAGCATCTTTAGTTTTCAAGTGTGTGCACTTTTTGAACTTTGCTTTGAATGCCTCAGAAAACTGTGCTGAATAAGATGTAGATAACTTGCATATGGTGGGAGGAGATTCCATTCAGCACTGATCACTTTATATTTCAGTTAATATTATTGCTATTATTCTGTTCATGACGTACCCACAGTTTTGACCCATCTGAACCATTTATAGAGCATTTAGACAGGCTTTTATTGGATGCTCCCAACGGCTAGATCAAGTGAGTCTGGAAGTGCAAGGGTAAAATTTTCAGGGCCCTTTGTGGGTTGGTCCACATGTGTTGGCCACTCCTAAAGCCATGCTATCAGTTCTACTTGAGTTGCAAAGTTGGTGACAAGACAAAGACTGGGCACGTTATGTTTGCTGTCTCATCTGTGTCTCCTTACACAGGTTGGTCAAATGGTTCTCCGCACATGAATTTCGTTGTTCCAATGATTTGGTGGGGACCAAAAGATCACTGCACAGATTGCTACTATCAGGAATCAACTCAAAGCTTACTGTAACATTGATAAAATGAATGAAAAATGGAGACTGCTTTGCATTGTGATGATCAGGCATCATCCCAACCTTTGAGTCTCCCTGTCCATCTCCTAAATCACATTTAGTTACCCAAGAGGTAACTTAATGACCTTGGGCTGGATCCAGACCTTGTTAAGTGCATGAACTTAGTTACTCCTGGGCTAAACCATGATGATTGCAGGGGAGTCATATTTAATCTGTTGCAAACAGTATTAGTGTTGTGAGGTGATGTTTTCTATCCCAAGTCTAAATAACAGTGTGATAGTAGAGCTGGTTAGTATCTGTGTTAAAGATATATCCCTGCTTGCCAAGAATACAATTAACTTGGCTCCCCCTGAAATCAACATGGTTTAGTCCTTGAGTAACTAAGTTCATGTACTTAACAAGGTCTGGATCCAGCCCCTTGTCCAAGATGTAAACTTAAAAGGCAAACTGAACTTTTGGATTCTAGATTGAAACACTGGAATATCCTTAACAATGACACTAAAGTATGTGTTTTAAGACATAGGCATAGTAGATTTCTTTGCCCTTGAAGATAGACTTGTCTTTTCCCATGATGTACCGTCTGTTATGGAAGCACTTGGTCCGGAGTACAAAACAGAGGATTGACGTATATTCATCAGTTCCTATAAAGTCAGTTTAAAAGTTGTGCTATTCCACAACAGCAAAACGTGACAGCCAGTACCACCAGCTCATGCTGTTGCTATGAAGGAAACACATGGGAACATAAAATCTTAATGTATAAAAAACATGAAGATCATCAATGACATATCAGTGATGGTATAAAAGACATATCACCTTTGCTGGGACTACACCCCGGTTGCACAAATTACTCCTGTTTTCTGTGTGAGTGGGTCAACAGAGACCAGAAAAGCCATTATGATTGTTAGCAGTGGGCCAAAAGAACTTCATTACCCCTGAGAGTTAAGAATGTTGATGAAGAGAAAGGTGATCTGCCCCATAGTCGCTGTTCTCCTGTGTTGCAGAGGATAACGTAACGGATTTGGCACATAGGTCTGGATCCAGTCTGTAATTATCATGTATTTTATTGTAGCCATGTTGTACAACCACATACAAGAAAAAACATTTTCAAAATATTTACTTAATAAAATAGAAAAATAGTCCATTCTTAATAAAACAGCAATGTGTTATCCAAGCTGATACAGTAGAAGTTCACTGACAAGAGAAGAAAAACAAAACCACATACACAGACTTACTATAGGATGCGATTACCAATCCATACCCAATTGATACAGTTGACAGCAGTTTAATGGTGTGGTACCAAAGCAGTGATCCCTCTTTATTTATAATAATTATTTATCTATTTGTTGTTGGTCCTAATGAAAGTTGCTATTGATGTGCAATTTGCAAAGGCTTAGAACTGATTTAAAAGATAGAGAAAAACTAGGTCCTGTAGATGTGACTGTCCAGTAACTTAATATTTTTATGATAATAAATTAATATTTATATGTTATATGCCTTACATTAAGCATCTTTAGTTTTCAAGTGTGTGCGTATGATACTATTTTGTGTCATTTTTCATATTGAACTTTGCTTTGAATGCCTCAGAAAATGAGTTTGTATGAACGATTAAAACTGTGCTGAATAAGATGTAGATAACTTGCATATGGTTGGAGGAGATTCCATTCAGCACTGATCACTTTATATTTCAGTTAATATTATTGCTATTATTCTGTTCATAACGTATCCACAGTGTAACTACAAACTATGTTAATTAGCTCTTTGGTGCAGTTACGTTTAAAATGGCAGAAACGTGATTTGACTCCACTCCTAAAGCCATGCTATCAGTTCTACTTGAGTTGCAAAGTCGGTGACAAGACAAAGACTGGGCACGTTATGTTTGCTGTCTCATCTGTGTCTCCTTACACAGGTTGGTCAAATGGTTCTCCGCACATGAATTTAATTTCGTTGTTCCAATGATTTGGTGGGGACCAAAAGAGCACTGCACAGACTGCTACTATCAGGCATCAACTCAAAGCTTACTGTAACATACTTAGATTTACCATTTGCCATGAGGCCTGTGCCTGACAGTGTCTATCAAAGCCTCCAGAAAAGTTCAACCATTGATAAAATGAATGAGAAATGGACACTGCTGAGCATTGTGATGATCAGGCAAGTCTTGACCCAACCTTTGAGTCTCCCTGTCCATCTCCTAAATCACATTTAGTTACCCAAGAGGTAACTTAATGACCTTGTCCAAGATGTAAACTTAAAAGGCAAACTGAACTTTTGGGTTCTAGATTGAAACACTGGAATATCCTTAACAATGACACTAAAGTATGTGTTTTAAGACATAGGCATAGTAGATTTCTTTGCCCTTGAAGATAGACTTGTCTTTTCCCATGATGTACCGTCTGTTATGGAAGCACTTGGTCCGGAGTACAAAACAGAGGATTGACGTATATTCATCAGTTCCTATAAAGTCAGTTTAAAAGTT
The DNA here is from genome assembly GCA_011038615.1 of Limnodynastes dumerilii. NCBI lineage: Eukaryota > Metazoa > Chordata > Amphibia > Anura > Limnodynastidae > Limnodynastes > Limnodynastes dumerilii. The sequence goes on along the minus strand of WWET01000062.1, from coordinate 507,895 downwards.
GTGCTATTCCACAACAGCAAAACGTGACAGCCAGTACCACCAGCTTATGCTGTTGCTATGAAGGAAACACATGGGAACATAAAATCTAAATGTATAAAAAACATGAAGATCATCAATGACATATCAGTGATGGTATAAAAGACATATCACCTTTGCTGGGACTACACCCCGGTTGCACAAATTACTCCTGTTTTCTGTGTGAGTGGGTCAACAGAGACCAGAAAAGCCATTATGATTGTTAGCAGTGGCCAAAGAGAACTTCATTAACCCTGAGAGTGAAGAATGTTGATGCAGAGAAAGTTTATCTGCCCCTTACTCCATATAAAGCTGGGTCTTGCCAAGAACTTCATCAAAGCACTGGATCAGTGTGTTCTTCCCTTTGCATAATTAAAAAAGAAATTCACGAGCGTCAGTGAGGCAAACTCAAAGAGAGGATCTTTGCAGGTCCTCAAATAAGAGAAATAATGCTCGATGGGCACTTTGATGGCCTGTTTAATCCTGACAAAACAGCTACATTTGCCAGAACTTCTTAGGGAACCATAAGAAAGACAACTACAAAGAGCTGGTGGACAATCTCTAAAAAAAAAATCATAGAAAATCATTGGGTGGAACATGTCTTTTAAAGTCTACTTCTTAGACTTACACCTGGCTTCTTTCCAGCCAATCTTGGTTTCCAAAGGTTCCACCAGGACATTTTTATAATAGAAATGTGGAACCAGAGCAAGTGGATGGAAATTAACTTATTGGCGCTTAAAAAATATTTGCGTAAATATATATAAATTGATATTGTATCTCAATAAATTAATGAATTCAGGCTGCCATCTGGGGAGGCTGTGCAACAATCCCTTTTGGGAAAGAAACCACGTTTTCCACAAAACACAAGTAAAAAAACCAGACACAGTGCTCAAAGAAATATAAATAGTGGCTATAATGAATACTTAGATACCGGCAATTAATAAAAATAACAATATTTAGTATGTATATAAAATGGAATGGCAATTGTAATAGGTGATATCACCCTATTGAATAAAATTGATCAATAATTAATAACCAACTTTGCTAGATAGTATTTCTGCAACTAGCAAATTTGGTTATTAATTATTGATCACTTTTATTCAGTAGGATGATATTGCCTATTACAATTGCCATCCCATTTTATATACATACTATATATTTTTATGTGTTAACAATAAATTGTTATTTTTATTAATTGCCGGTATCTAAGTTTTCATTATAGCCACCATTTATATTTCTTTGAGCGCTGTCTTTGGTTTTTTATTATATGAGCAAGTGGAGTCCAAGTATGCTGGCTGTTGGACACGTGAATCACAGCAGAAAATCAACATTTTATGTGTGATAATCATGTACAATGCCTGTATTGTTAAAAACCTAAGTAAACTTGAATTGGGTCTCACTTAAAGGGGTAGATCCAGAACTACGTCCGTCTTCCATAGACGAACGTAATTCAATAAACAATAGCTACTGCGTAGTAGCTATTGTACGTAATCTGCGTATCATTTCAATACGTAGATTGCGTATATGCGGTCTGTAGATTGCGTATATGCGGTCTAAAAGACCGCATATACGCAATCTACGTATTGAAATGATACGCAGATTACGTACTACTACGCATGCGCAGTAGCTATTGTTTATTGAATTACGTCCGTCTATGGAGGACGGATGTAGTTCTGGATCCGGCCCAAAATCTTTATGTGATTAGGGTCATTCTAAAACACTTGAATGCAACACATAAAAAACTATGCAATGCACTCATACACTCGTGTATGTTGTGACAAAGAAATAATAAAGATTTTGTTTACTAGTGTTATAATAACATCTGTAAACAACCTATATCAGATAACAAGCTAAAGAATGGGTCTCAAATGAAAGTTTCATAAAGATTTCATTAAGCATGTAATGCAACAACATTGTGAATGTGCACATACTAATGTGGTCATGACTACATATGGACATATTTACACTTTGGATGGAATAAATATGTTTACTTTTACATTTACATATGTCATAGATCTGCTGTAAATTGCAGTGTAAAAATAAATTTGTTCATTGTTTGTGTACTGCAAACACAATATATATTTTTTTCCTTAGGTGCAAAAAAACCCACACAATATTGTTAAACCCGTCACAGAAATTGTCACAACAGTCTTTGATCCCAGGATATGAATTAAAATGGGAGCTGGATTAGTATCAAATTAAAACAAATAAAAAAAATGTTATAACAAATAAATATATGAAGAATATATGACCCTTGGCATACTAATTGGAAGCCTGGACCCTTGGCATACTAATTGGAAGCCTGGAGAAATTCTCTGGTAAACTTTAGGTTAAAATACTGCCTAAAGTCTAATTGCTCATTACTGTTAACATACAACTAACCACCCCTTCCCCCACACACCTCCTTATAACTTGTCTAGAGTAAAATACATAAATAAAGAATATTTACTCTAAACTGTTTTTGTTTCTTTTTATTTGTTTTGACAATTCAGTAAATGGTTACAATAAAGGAATGGTTCCAATAAAGGAATGGCTCTGCAGGTACTGACCACAGACCATTTCTCAGTTCCTATGCTTTCTGGCTGATGTTTTGGTCACTTTTGAATGCTGGTGGTGCTTTTACTCTAGTGGTAGCATGAGACAGAGTCTACAACCCACACAAGTGGCTCAAGTAGTGCAGCTCATCCAGGATGGCACATCAATGCGAGCTGTGGCAAGAAGGTTTGCTGTGTCTGTCAGCGTAGTGTCCAGAGCATGGAGGCGCTACCAGGAGACAGGCCAGTACATCAGGAGACGTGGAGGAGGCCGTAGGAGGGCAACAACCCAGCAGCAGGACCGCTACCTCCGCCTTTGTGCAAGGAGGAACAGGAGGAGCACTGCCAGACCCCTGCAAAATGACCTCCAGCAGGCCACAAATGTGCAGGTGTCTGCTCAAACGGTCAGAAACAGACTCCATGAGGGTGGTATGAGGGCCCGACGTCCACAGGTGGGGGTTGTGCTTACAGCCCAACACCGTGCAGGACGTTTGGCATTTGCCAGAGAACACCAAGATTGGCAAATTCACCACTGGCGCCCTGTGCTCTTCACAGATGAAAGCAGGTTCACACTGAGCACATGAGATGCCATGGAGAACGTTCTGCTGCCTGCAACATCCTCCAGCATGATCGGTTTGGCAGTGGGTCAGTAATGATGTGGGGTGGCATTTCTTTGGGGGGCCACACAGC
>WWET01000062.1:475730-495616 GCA_011038615.1 Limnodynastes dumerilii | reverse complement strand
ACACAGTCTAACGTAGCAGCCCCCCGTTCCTTCCCCCATTCACGGCTTGAAAAAGGGACCCGAATAGGCCTCGAAACGCGTCGCCAGGTCTCCCAGGACACCGACACACACCACCGGCTCCCCCAGCGTTCCTGACGTCATCTTGCATACAGCTTCCCGGGTACAGCTGTTTTTCAGACGCTAAGGAGAGTACGGCAAGTGTGCCGTTTGTTTCTTTTTCCTATTCCACCTGTTACATGCTTTCCACATTTTTTATTATGTTTTAATTATGTTCTAATAAATGTGTTTTTTATCTGCCACTAATTTATGGTATATTGTTATTGTTTTTGGAGGCACCGGGTTGGAGGTGGAAGGTGGACCTTATTAGTGGAAGAGAGGGGCTGCTCTCATTTCGGACATTGGATCTTGCTATATTCTGGACTCTCCCCCCCCATATATATTTTTTGGACCCTATTTCTTGGACTTTGTCTGTATATATTTTTGGACTTTTTTGTTGACTTTTTTGTTGCTGTTTCTTATTTCATTTATTTTATTGATATATATATTTTTGGTTGACATATCTACTTTTAATCAATCGATTAATTTATTTGTTTAATTATTTATTTATCCACTGTTATTTCTGTTTTTTAGTAAGGGCCTTTAGGAGGGTTTCATTCCCCCCCCCCCTTTGCTTTTTTCTGCGTTTTATTCATATACCTTATGTCTGTTTCAATTTCATTCTTGCACAGTGTTTTTACATAGGCTATTGGAGTTTAGTACCTACAGGAATGTTGTCATATGTTTTTATATATATGATTACTGTTCTTTTAGTTTATTATAGGCTTTCAGTGTTATAGGTCTTTTTATATTCGACTGTGTTTAGGGGAATTGCACCTCACACACTTTTGCTGGTACTGTCCATTATTGTTAGTATCCATTTAACTACAGCGCTTCCCAGCACCCCTAACCCCCCTTTTTTGTACCAATTGTTAATTTTGAGGGAAGTGTAGATCCCTCTAGGTTGTGACTGAGTTGCTGCAGTGGTGGCGCTGTCTGCTCCCTATCCCGAAAATTTTTTGCATCTGGTCAGTATCTGTTTTCAGTAAGCAATTCAAAGATGTATCCCTGCATGCAAAGAATACAATTCATTTGGCTCCCCCCGAAAACAACATGGTTTTGCCCAGGAGTGACTTTAAGTTCTTATTTTAAGAACTTTCTTAAGTCTGAATCAGGTCCTTAATGTCTAAAACTGTGAATAGTCATGTGATATTTACTTGCTGTAGTTCTTACATTTTAATATTTTATCTGTATAATTTTAGCATTGCAATATTTTTCTTAACAGAGGTGATTTTAATAGGTACAATCAATATTTATATGTAGAGAGGTGATTGTAATTGTTGTTATTCTTTTTCATTTCTTTTTATCTGTGTACTATTATATACAGAGATAATAGTGGGTTCATGAATTTACACTTACGTAAAACATGAATTTTTGATACAAGTAGTTAGTGACAATCACTACATTGAAACTGGAACTGAAAACCAGTGTTAAGGTGAGTGAAAGAAGTCTCGCACCCAGTAAACAGGAAGTCATGAATCTTTGGATGGTGCGGGTCACTGCTGCGAACGTCCCTTCAAAAGGGCCTATCTTTCCCAGCCAGTTCTGAACTGTACATATTTCTAAAATTCTTTTAATTACTGCTTAAAAGCAGAATTTACCCTGATCACTTATAGTGTCACTTGCTGTCATACACACATTGGGCCTGATCCAGAACTACGCCGATGCGCTGTGCCTACTAAAGCACAGCGTATCGGCATTAACTCTCCCAGACACTCACCCTGTGCAGGCGTATTTTCCCTCGCTTACGCCGGCTGAAGGCTACCCTAACTTCAGCCGGCCTAAGCAAGGGAAAATACGCTCGCACAGGAGCGTTGGTACGCTAAGCCCTCCCTCTCTCATTAAACTAACCCCCCCGCCCACCTTCACTAACCTGAACGTAGTAACACTGGGGGACGCCCCCTTCCAGCATCACTACGCTGCTCCTACGGACGCCTGATTGTTGATCGGACGTTGCCGTAGCTACGCCGGGCAACATCTGACCGGCGCATGCGCAGATCGGTTTTTCAGCTACGTGGGCGTAGTTCTGGATCAGGCCCATACACACTATATGTGTCTGTAGAAATCTGCATAGGGTACGCATGTTTTTTTTTTTGTGTAAATCCATAATGGAGCAGTATACAGAACAGAGGCTTCCCAGAACTAGTACTGGAACCGTCTGTCATATTTCATCTTCAGTATGTACTAATAAAATAAATTAGAAGGAGAAAGAAAGGACATTCCAAAAATAGTTAGTATCCACCGGTTCAAAACCTCAACACAATGTATTAGGGGAAAAATAAGTACAGACAAATCGCACATTGCCAACATACCATGCCCAGGCCATGGCCTATATGTGATTGCTGTTCCTACTAGTGCTGTTACACCCCCAGTGCAAATGCCATTGTCAAACACAGACATGTATGTTCTGCGCCCCCTTTTCCTCCTGAAGCGGATTCTGTCACCTCTTTAGCAGTCGCATCTGTGACCAAAACAAACAACAAGCCTCAAGAAGAAATTGTGGGTTCACAAACGTCACAGATTCATAATGAGAGTGAAAGTGTTTCAACGAATTCAGATTCAAACACTGTGGACCGGATTCACAACCCCGTAATTTTTCACATACGTGCCTAATTATTTTACGCAATCTACGTAGCATATCGTTATGTAGATTGCATACATGCGGTCTTTAAAGACCACATGTACGCAATCTACATAACGAAACGCTATGTAGATAGCGTAAAATAGTTACTATGCATGCGTAGTAGCTAGAATCGGAAAATTAGGCATCTATGTGAAAAATGACGGGGTTGTGAATCCGGTCCTGTAATCCTCTTCAGATGTGATGCTGGTGGTGTAGACATAGAAATAGAGGATGCTATTGTGGATCTTGTAAATGTGCAACAGTATGAAGGAGATCAGTGTGGATCTGACACTGATGATGAAGACGATGTTGTACAAATACAAGTTGCTAAAAATGTGGAGGATGATGTGGTTTCTGTCAAAGTCATACATCAGTGCTAACAATTTATGTCAGGGAAAAGTGTGTTGTCTAGTCTGGGCAAAGAAGCAAGAAATACACTTCCACTGTGTGGAAATATTTTTAGCCAAATCTTGCCAACAGTTGTCAGGGCATGTTCCCTGCGTGGTGCCAAAGTAAGTAGATACAAGGACTTCAAACATCTAGTCACCTCCTCCCTGTTACATTCATTTTCAGCAAGTTCATATAACTTCTGTATCCAAATCTGAAAAAATCAGAAGTTAGAAGAAGCAGTGCTTGGTTAAACTGTGCATGGCCAACTTGAGTATGAGGGGGAGGTCTCATGTACAATTCCAGCTTTCACCACTTTCTATTATGCGCTCTGGCCAACTTGCTGAACAACAATAAATGCCATCAAGATGTGTAAATCAAGCCATGAGATTGGGAGAGGTGGATTTACCTTACTGCAGCACACTGGAGATTATTCTCGGTTTTAAGCAAGATACTGAATTAATTTGAAATTGTGAACTATGAAATGAGCTCAGATGCTGTCAGTATAAGTCAAGTCATCCCCTAATTAAGCTGCAGAAGATGCAAGTTAATGAACATGCTAAGTATGTTGGACTCATAGATAAAGTTTTTTATTTGCTTCAACAAAAAAACAAGGGTTTGCAACATCTTGGAATCAGATCACAGATTCGGATGCACCTTGCCTGATCCTATGTTTAAGTCCTACGTCATGTCTTTTTTTTCCCAAATGACACAGATCTTAAGAGATGCAAAGAGCTTCTTGCAAACAACTTGTCAAGCTCAAGTTGCACATGAAACATTTCCTGCTTTGGCTTCACAGAAAATGCTTCTACCAGGGATAACCTTACATGTTTAAACACAATCATTGGTGATGGGGAGTCAACACAGCCCACCACAGACAGAAATTATGACATCTGGGACCATATTTACTAAACTGCGGGTTTGGAAAAGCAACCAATCAGATTCTAGCTCTCACTTTATTTTTACATATTAGAGAATGTCAGTTAAAATCTGATTGGTTGCTATGGGCAACATCTCCACTTTTCCAAACACACAGCTTAATAACTCTTGTCACTGTCCCTACTAGTGTGACTCCCTTTGACACTGTAACCATCCCTAGAATGGTGTAGGATTAGGTGAATGATAATGTACAAGTTAGCAACTCAGATAAGCACAGTCATATACTTAAGCTTCCCACCCTCCAGTGTGTAATTGGAAAGNAAGAGTGTTTACACTTTATCAGTGTAGGGGTCTTACACGCCAAAATGTAGAGAAATAGATTCATTAAAGTTTTATGAAAAAGTTTGCAGCAAATCTCAATCAGAGACTATCATGGTGGATTCCAGTGGAGATGAGCTAATATTGTTTGATGATGATATAAACAACAGTGATGAGGATCATGATGAGGATGATGACAACTTAAACCTTGAGGATGATTACCATTGTTAGCCTTAAACCCATTGCTGTAGACAAATAACCAAAAATGTTTCTTTTTTTCCCTTTATCCTTTTTTTTAAACAAACCAAACATTTTGTCATAGAAGTTTCTGTTGCTGAAGTACTTGGTTTGTTAAACTGTGCATGTCCTTTATGATATATAATGTAAAGGTGGATGGAGGGCCCAATTCCATCTTGCATCATTTTATAAGCTTTGCCAACCTTATTGAGCAACAATATGTAAAGTAACAGAATGAACATAAATGATGTTTAGTAGAGGTGGTGAGGTGAAAAACCACCCAGACCACCAGAGGTGGTGAGGTGAAAAACCACCTTTTTTAGACCCGGGACATTTGGAGGGTTATTCCCAGGTCCAACCCAGGTAGCCGCCAGTGTGAACGGTACGACCCGGGTTTTTAACCCGGGTTGCAAAGACACTTCACCATTGGTGTAATTTATTTACTGTTGCCCTGACAACAAGTGTTGCCAGAACAACAGTAAACAAATTACACAGTGTGATGACTCACACTACTGCATACCCTCCAACATGACCCATTCCATCAGGTACAAAATGCTCTGCTCCTCAGTTTTCAACTGTCAGGCAAATAGTTAATTGATTTAAACCAGGTGAGTGACAGTTGAAAGCTCAGGAGTGGACTAAATTGTACCTAATGGAATGGGTCATGTTGGAGGGGCTGCTACTGACAGGGCAGACCCGGGTCCCGGAATTTCCAGAGTCTGCCCTGCAATGTAAACAGGGTCTGTGAACCTGGGATCTTCTGGTGATCCAGCAATAAATCAAATACAAAAAGATTGAGTCACAAAGAGGTGACTCAAAAGACAGCTGTTTATGGTGCACAAAAGTCTTAAATATAAACGTCAAACTTCAGTACACTGCAAAAACAGATTGTAATAAATATGCATTTTAATAAATCAAGCATAAAAAAATGCTATGTTGTAAAAAAAAACAGCGAAATATACAAATATTACGTGAACTGGTGAAGTACCATAGATTACAGCAAAGTAATTTTGCCAGTTTGAAAGTACACACTAGATTTTTTAAAAGTTGGGAACCCTAGCTAGAAATGAACCAGGAACCTTTCCCTATCCAAGATATAGCGGCCTCGCAGCCAGCGCTTCACCTCTACCGAGGCTCGTATCTCACCCTTACCTAAGCTAGAAGTGAAATGTCCCAACAAGAGCAGCAAGCAAAAGACAAATGTTGATACAGCACCCCCGCCAGTGCAAAAGGAGGAGGCGCGTGGTCACAGACCCGGGATATTGCCAGGACGGCAGTGTGAACACAGCATTAGTCTTTTAAACTGTCTGTTTGTACTGCTGCTCTGTCACTTAGTTTATCTGCTGCACCCTTTAAACAATAGTGGTAAAAACAGTATTGTGAGTTGATCTAATCTAACTGGAAATTAATGTTATTTTAGCAAACATACATACAAATTACATGATTTTAGCTGTTTTATCAGTTAAAAAAAAGATATCTAAGATGAAAATCAAAACCAAAGATTTAGAACCAAAACCAGGGGTTGATACTCATCTCTAGCAAAATGTACAAAATATGCAGCTGTCATGCAGCTTAGAATTACAAGGAGCTTTAGTCACAGTGGTCATAGGTACAGAAAATACAGAATACTTGTATCTGTTCCATTCAATTCATTCCATCGGGTAAAACAGTACTTTTTTTTACAGATAAATATGATCCCACCTTACCTAGTCTTGGAAACTCGTTTTTACCAAATATACATATGATTGAAAACATGTGTTACCTTTACCAAATCTACTTTAGATTACTAACATGTGCTAATAGGATAACAATATGGGGAATTGGGATGTAAATGTAAAAGCTAAACTAAATCTGTAGCAATGGAATTTTAAACTTAAACACAAACATACAAAGTAAGATAAGAATTATTTCTCCATTGATTACTTCTGGCATTCAGTATTCTCTGTATTAGAAGATAGATTTCTGCTACTATGACATAAAACAAATCTTCGGCTGTATGCACATAAAGCAGGAGGTATGCTACACAAGGACACTGTCTCTGTGGGGGTTATTGGTGGGATGTGAATATTTACATTAACTTTTTTTAAATTACCAACAGACGTGGTAAGAGAATCCATAAATTGCTGTAATGGACGATGACACATACAACAATGGAGGATGCTTATATATGAAAGAGCATATGGTCCTTTGTAATAAAGAGATCAATATAGGCCAGGTACATGATGATCCATCAGCATGAGACAGTCATTATTTTTACCTTAGGTTTATGAGCACATGGGCCTGATCTAGAGCTACGATGTTACACTGAGCGGTCTAGCGGTTAGTGCGAACATGGTATTAGATAACACGATTTGTTGTGAAATTTCCATAAATCTGAATTCGACATCTCTTTTATACCATATTTTAAAACTAGATTATTGTTCCATATCACTGTTTTCCTTATTCTGATTATCACATTTTTCTAGTCCTAGAACGAATGTGATTTGACACAGAGAATGGCCCTTTTATGACAGAGCTGCCTTAGACAGTGCATTTGCGACATCCCATTGCCAGCCTAATCTAAACCCTTAGCTGTTGGCTGTTTCTATTCGAAGATGCCATTTTCGGAGCAGCACACATAATCCTCCCACGACTAGGTCTTAATTATATCATGTGTTTGACCTGACCAACAATATAATTAGGGGCAGCACAATGTAGTAAGTGGGGGGATGCGATGGAGACAGACAAAAGGGAGCATGTTGGAGGTGGTATATTTTATATGTATAAATATATTAGTTCTACTCAGACCTACTGCAGTGTGCACAACACAAGTGTTGATTTGGGGAGGTGTCACTGGATAACAATAAGCTCACAAGGCTGTATTTTTTTATTATGGTTACAAACATGGTTTTTATATTTTATGAAGTGTTTTTTAACTGTTTTGTGGTTACAAGAACGTTACATTTATTGTATTGCTTTGTTTTATTGTTATTACAAGATTTTGTTATGAATTTTATTATGCTCACACAGATACTGTAATGTAGGATGGTCACTAATGTTAGATTAAATAGGGTGTGTGCCGAACTAATACCAGCCCTGACAATATACATAAAAATAAATATTGTAAGTACACAGACACCTATTCTATATTAAAATATCATGTTTTTGCTAATAGTAATAGTTTTACTATGTATAAACTAGAATGAACTTCATATTTGTGGAGAAACAAATCAAGTTTACTAGAATTTGGGGAAATCTTCCAGAAAGCATAAAAATGCGTACAGGCATGTTACAAACACTACTTCATACAAACAAGAAAATATGTGTAACAAGTATAAATAATGTCAGAAAGAAACAAAATACAATTGTTACTCCTTTTACTGAGTAATCGTGGACTTTCAGAATTAAAATTGTGTTCTCGTTTTACTTTTAGCATGGGAACATTGGTTTTGTGCTGCTAAGCGAGAGACCAAGCACAGCAAATGTTTTTCTAGGATACTCCTGTGCTTAAGAGAATACAAGAAAAAAAGATAATGGACCCATTTACCGTACTTGATAATGTGAAACATAATTACAGACCACCAGGAAATCAGATGTTTAGGAAGTTTATGGCAAAATGATGGGAACAGAGGAACTTCAAAATTACCAGTTCAACATATCAGTGAAAGGCAGTAAAATGCAGGATGTTCTTCATCAACAGGCTTATTAGTGACATGGTTGCAATTAGTTGTAGTCTCCTAGTTCAAAGCCGCATGGAGCCCTAACATGTTAAATACTGTTACTCCTGCAGAGATAAGATAAATAGACTTTTAAAGGAAAATATATGTTTACTCTTTACCAGATATCTAAATTGGGCAATATGTTTCTAGTATATTTAAAAATATTAATAATATTTTATATAATTGTGTTAAAATAAGAAAGGTGAATGTCTCAAGCCTTAAAATTTTATTAAGAGCTATAACATGACTAAATAACAGCTAGTTGTTTGGGTGTAGTACATTAGAGCAATATTTACAGTGCCAACACTTAACCTATGTCGCTACGTTAACTGATCGGGAGTAAAAAAAGGAAAATCAAAGATATAGTATACCTTAAAAATGACTGACCACAATGCATGGAGGGGCTCATTTTAAAAGAAGGATGGCATGACTAGACTATTTCAGAAATCTTGTGAAATATTTTAGAGTCTACTGTGACAACTAAAGAGATTGCTATCACAATAAACAGAGAAAGAACCACATTTGTGGTGCACACTTCAAGAGCAATTAAAATATAACTTTTAATAGAATTGATTAAAATAGGGTGTGAGCCAGTGAAAAATATATATAGACATATATGGCCATTGATAAACAATTCTTATTGGTTATATCATTAAACCAAATTATGCATGAGTTGTAATTACTAATAACTTGCTTACACATAGGTTTGATGAGCATGTTTACTATTGTGCTAGCAATCTCTTTAGCTGTCACGGCAGACTTTTTTCCACCATGTTTATTTTTGCCACATGGTAGCACCTTCCTGCAATATGATAGGTTGATTCCTATAATATTTGTCTTGTTTGTACTATATCATCTTCTAGTCTGTGCGGTACACACTCCCTTTTCCCTGTTTAAATATTTTAGAGGTATAATACTAGTGTTAGCATTTTAAAACAAATATTGACACATTGAGAAAATATGATGTAATAGAAATGTCATCATTTATACATTTTATTACATTACAATGAACTGTTCACATAGTGATCTTAAAGAAGTAACATTTAAATTGTGACTACAGTCTATAGTAAAATTTTTAAAGGAAGCTGGTCAAGTCTTGTTGGAAAAACTCATTCTGCACTCATGCAAATATAGTAACTAGTTCCTTGTCATAGTGCCTACATCTGAGTCTTTGGGGCTGATTCAGAGATGCGATTGCGAAAAGATCGCAAATATACGCTCCTTAGCTAAGATCTTAGCAGGTTCCAGCCCACTGCAAAACCAGACACTCCCCTTGCAAACCGCGGTGGATCTTAAACTTAGACCACCATTGAATTGCCTTAACTATACGCTGTCATTTGGGATCTTAACTGACGTGGGAGCGTTCATTTAAGATCCTAAGTGTACTTTTAATAGAATTGATTAAAATAGGGTGTGAGCCAGTGAAAAATATATATAGACATATATGGCCATTGATAAACAATTCTTATTGGTTATATTGTGAAACCTAATTATGCATGAGTTGTAATTACTAATAACTTGCTTACACATATGTTTGATGAGTATGTTTACTATTGTGATAGCAATCTCTAGCTGTCACAGCAGACTTTTTTCCACCATGTTTATTTTTGCCACCTGGTAGCACCTTCCTGCAATATGATAGGTTGTTTCCTATAATATTTTCAGTCTTGTTTGTACTATATCATCTTCTAGTCTGTGCGGTACACACTCCCTTTTCTCTGTTTAAATATTTTAGAGGTATAATACTAGTCTTAACATTTTAAAACAAATATTGACACATTGAGAAAATATGATGTAATAGAAATGTCACAATTTATACATTTGATTACATTACAATGAACTTTTCACATAGTGATCTTGAAGAAGTAACATTTAAATTGTGACTAAAGTATATAGTAAAAATTTTAAAGGAAGCTGGTCAAGTCTTGTTGGAAAAACTCATTCTGCACTCATGCAAATATAGTAATTAGTTCCTTGTTCTTGGTCATAGTACCTTCATCTAAGTCTTTATGAATATGCAGGCTGCAAAAAAAAAAAAAAAAAGATCTATTCCACTTGTGATCAACTCAGGAGAACCCCTTTAAGCTAAATAAGCCCAAACCTGACACATGGAAGATGGGAAATCAAGACTGAAAAACTTTATTAAAGGTATGAATCACAGCTGCTAATGGAATAGAGCATTAGGGAGTGGGCACTTATTAATGGAATGAATTATTAGGCAGTGAGCAGTTATTAATGGAATGAATTATTAGGCAGTGAGCAGTTATTAATGGAATTAATTATTAGGCAGTGGGCTGTTATTAATGGAATGAATTGTTAGCGAGTGGGCAGTTATTAATGGAATGAATTGTTAGGGAGTGGGCAGGTATTAATGCCCACTCCCTACTGATTAATTGTGTTGAGAATATAGTGGTGTGCTCTGTGTGTGTATCACACTTATCTCTCTCCGTCATGGCTCACAGGTCTCGGTAATTGCCTTTGTCACTCTAGTCAGCCATCTTGATTAAAGTCCCTCACTGTTCACTAGCAATTCACCAACATGGAAGTCTCCACTCGTTTGGCTCTCACTGTGACCACACCTGAAAGGGTTGTCAGGTCCTGTGACTGATTTGTCACAGACAGTTGCTCCAACACCGCTCTGGTACTCGTCAGCTGTCTTAACCAGCTCCACTTTCTGTCTCAATCTGTCTTTGTGACTTTAATGTCACTCCCGCTATCAAAGTCACTTCTCCCTCCACTTGCTTCTCACAGCTCCTGACTCGATCCAACCCGCTCTGCCCCTTTGTCTTGTGTCCAGTCACATTATTCTCCTTCTTTGTGATCCCCCCATTGCTGTCAGCCCTTCCCTCTTTTCCTCACTTCAGCATTACAAGCCTTAGTGACTGTAAACATAGCGGTCACATTAAATCTCTGTTGGTTGTCTGATACAGTTGCTACACACACACACACATATACATATTATAAGTATGTGTGGTCCCCAAGTCTCCAAAACAGCTACTCTGAAACAATCTATATATCTATATATACACTTTCACATATTTAATTTGTTGGATAGAAGCGTAGCCATTTTTCTTGCTACTGTTTCGTTTTATATGGGAGTCTGACCACTCCCCAAACATGGCCGCTGCAGGCTGTTCAAATGCAGGTAGTGTCTTAACAGAGACCTCCTGTGTACACATATAGCAAATGGATGGGAACTCACCTACAGGAGAGGTGCCTTGACGCTGGGCAGGTGAGCTTAACCCAATATAGCTATATTGTGAACTAAACCTCCTTTTTATTTATGTGCTGACACATAGTGGTATTTAATGTATGTTTGGAGCGCCGGACCTCTTTTGTTCCATATATATACATACATATAAAATAATTTTTTTCATAGTTATTTATTTTTTTATTTGAATAGCTTGCTACAAAAAAAAATCCCCGATCATTCAGGTATTACATTGTGACCACTATGTTTCAGTCATAATTGTAATGCCAGATTTCTTTGAATTTCTCATAACAAGGGTCTTATTACCATTAATATACTGTAAAGGTGAAAATCTGTACCTCATAATAAACATGTCCTATTAAATGAAGAAAACATCAGATTAAAAAGACCGCATGTACGCCATGTAATGAAATGGTACGTAGCTAGCGTAAAAGAGTTACTACGCATGCGTAGTAGCTCTGCAAGTATAACTACGCACATAAGAAATATTCTGAAGTGAAAATCTGGTCCATCATCTGGAATATACTCGGTAAATGTTAGCTTGAATCCCAACACCTCTACTTTCCTCTTCAGACAAATGTAAAACTGATAAATCTACCTCTTAATGTCTTTGGCCATTTTTGTGGGCACATACTTTTTTGAATATTTAATAGGTAATTTTACTCCTAGTAGTAGGATGGATTTTATTAGTAAACTTTAGATGGAATAGATTTTTAAAAAGACTGTTAATAAATTGTATTGCTCTCGTTCACCCCCTCGCCAAACAAAAAACCAAATTGTCAATAAAACGGCTATAGAAGACCATGTCCGCCCCGAACTTGTCACCCCAGATGTGTTTATCCTCAAACACACCCATATAAATGTTGGCATAGCTTGAGGTAAGGCAAGTCCCCATGGCCGTTCCCATCACCTCAAAAATAAAATATTGCGTGACAAAACAAAGTGAATGGCTTCAATAATACATTTCCTGTGTGTTATTGATATATTGATTGGCCTCTTTACCTTTACTATGTGGAATACTGCTATAAAATGCCTCCACATCCAGTGTCATAAACAATTAATCCTCTTCTCAAGTGACAGAAGAAAAATGTAGGTGTGTGCAATCCTGTAAATAAGACTTAAGTGTTAGAACAAAAGGCTGCAAAATGAAATCAATATAATGTGAGGAGGAAGGGGGCGTGAGAGAGCCAATCCCTGAAATAATGGGGCAACCGTGAAGTTTCTGTGCATCGTTATGCAGCTTTGGCAGATGGTAATATAACGCTGTAACTGGATGAGGTGTATATACAAAATTAAATATTTTGAGATCAGTAAATTTTCCCTTGCTTCATCTAACAAGATTTTATAGTCCTGTAGATAGAAAAGTTGGATCTTCATATGTTTTATAGAAATTACCATCATTCAATTGACAAAGAGCTTCTGCTCTATAGTCCTCCACATCTTAAATGGCCCCCCCAGCCTTGTCAGCAGCTCTAATGACAATAGAAGAATCCTTTTTTTTATTATATTAAAGGCCTCATTCTCAGCTTTAGATTCTTTCTTGCAATTTTTCTTTAATTCAGAATCTCCCAACACATCCTCCTGAATATTACACAGAGGCATAGAGGGCCGTATTCAGAGCTCTGGCCGCATTGCATATGCGGCCGGAGTTTTCCGATATGAGCTACTGTGCATGCGCAGTAGTTTTGTTACGACATCTACGTTACTTGTTGCAACGTAGATTGCGTATACGCAGTCCTCTGAATACGGCCCTGAATCATTATTTGCCTTTTGTAATTCTTCTAATATATCGAGGGTTACCTCTTTGATTCATTCAACCTAATAGGTAAAAGTTCTTTATCAGTTCCTTTGTATTTCTTAATTTTTTTATTGCCAAAATTGCTTGATTTAGTTAAAATATAATTTAAACCACAAAAAAAAAAAAATTACCATGACAGTCAGATTTCACTGTTCTTTGTTCATATTGTCACTTGCCTGTTACCTATTGTTCCTTTCATTCCTGTATTTGGTGTCATTGTCTATTGTCAGTTTCTCCCTGTATCACTGCATCTACCGTGTTTTTGTTTCTCTAGCTTCTTCCTCAGTGTCTGTTCTCATTTCAATTGTATCTGTGTCCTGTTGGCTTCTTTATTCCAGTTCTCAGTGTCTTCTCACCTTATTTGCATTCTCATTCCTTTTCTGCCTTGCATCTGCCTTCTTTCTGTTTGTATTCTCCCCGTTCTCGTTTGTCTCCCATTCTAGTTTCCCTCTGCTATTTGTGTCTTCAGCTCTTTCTTGCCCCTGTGCTCTGTTCATCTGTCTCGTGTATCTCGCCCTCCTGTGTCACTCCCCGTGTTAGCTTGTATGTTTATCCGTGATCCTCAAGCATTGTGTTTCCTTCTAATAAACTTCATCCAGTGTTTCCGTATTTACTTCATGCCAGGTCCTTGGCCTATCCCAGAGTCGTGACAGTGCACAATCCACACTAAGGGCAGTAAAGTGGGCGGTTGCCTAGTATAGCAATGTACAGTATATATATCCTCTATTTATTAAAAGGTTTTTGTATAGTGCAATCATATTTACTATTTCACTTTACAATTTTAGCAAATATAAGATCATGACTGGATAGTGAGTGGATCGGAAAATGGATCCTCTATCAGATCTCTGCTCATGCCCACTATGGCTTTTTGCAAATTGAATAATGATACCTTGTTGTGTTTGGTTTATCTTGAGAAACCTAAAAAAGTTTTGCGTTCTCCTTGAAAAAGAAAGCTAACAATGACCCAAGCAAGCGGAAGACGACAGGCATTTATTTTTATAAACACTTCTAAAAGCTTCAACCTGCATAATAACCAACTAAACAATTAGACATAAGCGTTTGTAGTCTAATTTATTATGCTGATGATAATAGTATATATCTTATATTTGCTGTTCAAATTAGCAGGACCTTTCACCAAAATGTAGTAAACATCACTACATTTTCTCTTAAAAAGAATAGATTACAATTCTACATTAAACAAATTACTAACCAAAACTTGTATCGTATTGAAAAAGGTAGTTGGTAATATATACAAATATATCTTTAACCTGTGGAAATGTGTTTTGTTGCAATGTCTGTTTTTTGTACATGCTTCCATGTTTTCTGTTTTGGAATTGAAAATATATACACAATATATTAATATCAGCAAGACATTGAGAAATACAACCACGCTCACAGCAACTGACCAATCTCTGTATAAGCGTTGTGCTCCCCAGCGGTCAGGGTGGCTGGTACTTCTCTATAGCTGTCAAGAAGTTATCTAAGGTTGGAAATCAAGTTGCAAGAGTTACATGGAGCTAAAGACACCATACGTAAAACATCTGTAAATATATAAAAATCACTTCAGCATGAGATCATTAGAAGGCATAAGGTCACACATAAAAGTACTGAAGCACGGATTCCAAACTAATGCACTACAGGTAGCTGAACTCCAGTTATCAAGTGTTCTTGGAAATTAGTTAAAGGATACAAGAGACTTTAGAGATTGAACTTTAATGGGGGTTAAATATTACAGTAATAGTAATGCACAGTTGTCTATAAAGTCTTGCAAGATCTTATGTTAGTGTTGTTTTTAGGCCTGGAGCAACTAGGGTTTGAAGTTATATCCAAGAGGCTGAATAAATGAAATGCTTTGCTTCCCCTAACCTTATGCCACTATAATAATAAAAAGGATCCAAAGAAAAACATAATTTTATTAAAAAATAAAGAAAATCATTTTGGTTTCAACAATTTTTAAGTTAGGCAAATAATAATGTGCATTACTTTGAAAGGCATGATGAAACTTCAAATGCAGTTCCTTGACTTAATCCATACTGCCACCAGCTGGAGCAATGATGTATTGTAGTGTAAAGAATATAGGCCAAGCAGATTGTTGCACAGAGCAAAATTGGGGTTATGAAAAGGTTGGTACATAATGCAACTACAATATTTAAACACAATACTATGTGGAATACATATCTGATGGCAAGTGACGCTCTCTTAGAAATATTTTTTGACAGAAATATATATTCTTATTTTTTGACAGAAATATATATTCTTTATTCATTTTTTGTTTCAAATAGCTGTGATTTTAGAGACTTGGAATTATATTGACACGTTTTATTTATATTGTGCAACTCCAACTCAAGATTTAAGTTCTACAAGAGAACATTCTTCTAACTTCCCATCTCTTGGTAAATTCAATGCTTAAAAAACATATTGGTTGCACTCTGTTAATAACAAACAAGGTTTTCCCTAGTAAAACAGTTTAAATAAAAAGTAAACACAATCAGCAACCCTTATTCCCATTATTTTACATTATTATACAGAAGTTAGCACTCATTCAATTGCAAAAGAACATAGAGGATTAAAAGTTACATCTCATCATCTCTCTGAGGCAGACAGTGGCATAACAAGAAGAATCTAACTGAAACGAAAGTTTTAATGATGTTTTTAAGGCTTGTTGATCTTCAGAATCAGTCCAATCTTCCTCTTTTTGACTCTGGTTATCTCCTCCAATATGAAATTCATACAAAAGATTGTGTGGATACTTTAAAATATACCTGTAGCAGCCAGGAATATTTAGCTGCAATGCGCCAACCCGAAAGCTACAGAACTGGAGCCCAGCACTGGCAAGAGCTTCTTTATACCACTGTCCTACCTGATTAGTAGGATATCTGATACTGTGTCCTGGCATTGGAAGGACTACCTAAAATAAAATCAGGACAGTCAATCACACAAAAGTCTTAAATAAAACGAATTCAGAATATTTATCTTTATATTACATATCCCAGACAGGACTACCCAACACTTCATTATGGTTCTATAATGATAATATAATTAACAACCAGTGTATAAGAAATAAACATAGCGATACATACAGATGATTAATCTTTTGTGCACTTTAGACATGTGTATAATTTTTTGTCAGTCAAATCAGTGTATATAAAAAAGACATTAAACATGGCATTTGATGGTATTCTGAAAAGTTGATTTTCTAGTTATTGGTTTTGTACTGAAAGACCATATTGATATAGAATCAATGTTTCTTATTTCTCTTCCGCTGCATGCAGATAACAATGTGTTTTCCTGATCATCTGAATTTACTATACACACTAGCTAAGTAATATTGGACTAAATCCAAACCGGCTCAGAGTGCACAGATCCAGAGCTGGATAGTTATTGTAATATTCAGATAACCACATGCAAAGAGGTCTAGAGGTCCGCACGGAAGAGAAGAGTGAACTCCTCAGTCACTTTCCTCCCATGTGCAGCCTTATGTCACCCCTGCGGATCAGTGGTCTGTATGACTGCTAATCTGCACTGACTGCAAACCCCGCCCACATTACTGAGTTTATGCGGGTGGATGAGACGCATTGTCCTGTCGGATGTATCTCCAGGCGTAAGGATCTAAGTTCTGTACGCCTGGAGATCCGTTCCAAAACATCTGGCATGCTCATAGTCAGATATTCTCCCAACCAGCCTGTGGAAGTAGAGAGACGTTAAGTCAGAATCCGACCCTAGATGATTAATGTTGTATTGATCCAGTGATGTCTCCATTAATTTATAACAGTTCTATTACATATACTGATTCCATTTGTTATCTGTTATTGCCAATATTCCCCTAGTGTCCTATCTAGTAAGCATTATCATGTTCTGTGGATTTTTGTCAATAATTACAAATAAACTATGAAGGAATTATAAAGTTGCTATAACCACATAATAAACTGGCAGCAGTACAAATAATGTTTTTCAACCTTCACAAGTCAGTGACTGTCATGATATTTATCTTACTTGATGTATTGAAAACACTTCTTTTTCCTCTTCTAAAGCAGTGACAATTTTAACCTGTGAGAAAAAAACAAAATAAGAATATTTCTAGTTGAGGCTGTTCTAAGACGCACATTAATACTCATGCAGCACAGTGCATTTTAAGCATAACATCTTACTCTGTCACTTAGTAAAGATTTTTCATTTGAGTCTTCATTGTGCAGCACCAGGTCTCCTTCCACAACCTTTGAGCCATATGTGCAAATTCTGTAAGATGTAGCTTCGTTCCAGATCTTGCTGCAGTAGGCGTGGATATAAAAAAGGCGCATGGAGTGTGGAATACTGAGCCAGCTTCGCACATATCCCTCATCACTTAACCCGTATCTATTCAATGCCCTCAACACCATTCTTTCACGGACTTTATAAGTGGGCATTAATCCAAGGGCACCTTTAGCATCTCCTGCAATGACAATAGTAAACATAATATGAATTATTTTACTTTGCTATGCACTATAACTTCTGAAGTTAAGGTTCATTTAATGTAAGTTAAAACAGTATGAGCATTCTCCGCAAAGAATAATCTATTTTCCGAATTCTCAATTTTTTTCTGTCTCTAATTCAAAAATATCAGTGATTAAAAAGTTTTACTAACGAATGGGTAAGTACGCCAAATTTATATTTCAGCATACTAACCCATTCATTATTTCCTAAACCGCCTCTACAGAGACGTTGCACTGCCGAAGACCCGTCACTTCACCAGAGACACGCCAGTCTTAGGGTTAGGATGGAGGTAGGGGAGTCTTAGGACTAGGCTTCGGGGAAGGGAGTATTAGGGTTAGGTTGCGGGGAAGGGAGACTTAGGTTCAAGCTGCTGGGAAGGGAGCCCTAGAGTCAGGCTGCCAGGAAGGAAGTGTAAGGTTCAGGCTGCGGGGAAGGGAGCCTTAGGGTCAGGCTGTGGGGAGGGGAGTCTTAGGGTCAGGCTGTGGGGAGGGGAGTCTTAGGGTCAGGCTGCCAGGAAGGAAGTGTAAGGTTCAGGCTGCAGGGAAGGGAGCCTTAGGATCAGGCTGTGGGGAGGGGAGTCTTAGGGTCAGGCTGAGGGGTGGAGAAGGTTAGGATAAGATTTGGGGTTAAATAAATACTTATCATTTGCCGCTGCAACTGCGTCCTTCAAAAAGGCCGTTTTATATCAGTCAGCTTTAAACTGGCCCTCAATTTGATTGCTTCTGCAAAGAGAAGCAATCGAATTGAGAGCCAGTTCAAAGCTGACTGATATAAAAAGGCCTTTTGAAAAACCGCTGATCCACAACTGAGCTGAACCTTATGCTTATTGGACTAAATCATTACATTCATGACCATTTCAAATGATACATTATAGTAACCTGAAAGGGTACATAGAATGTTATTAGGTTAAACAAATCTAAGGGAGTCATTTGTAATTTTAATGACATATAATTCAACTTTAAACTATTCAAATGACATTTTATTATTATAAAACTAAACAGTGTATGCAATTAGCAGTGTGGCTTCACAATACAGCAAAAACACTTTTTTTTGCTACTTTTACTTTGCACCCCATGGAGATGATACAGAAATATAAGTACCTACTACTTTGTGGTGTGAATTCTAACACAAAGTTATATCAGACTAATATTTTTAAATTAATTTTTATTGCAAAGTATCTTTGTTTCCTGTATACAAAAATAAGAGATTACCCATTGTAGCATATAAACATGTGATGACTAGTATAAGTTGACACTTGGAAGACATAGAAAATACCCCATGTTATAGCTGTGAAAACTATCATTATTATTATTATAGTTATCTATTCTAATTACATAAAAGCACTAACATAAGAACACAGGTATTGTGATCATTTGGTTTTCTAAACATGTCAAGAAAAAGCATCATCCGTACAGCATTAATATAGTATTATTAAAAACATAACATTCTAATATAATTACTTGAAATGCAGTTATGTTTTTTACGTCATTATTTAGTTACCAGCAATCAGTTAGCAAGAAATGAAAACAGGAACGAAGGGGTGATGGAAGCAAAGAAGGAAAGAACAAGAGAAGTAACTCCCCAGGGAACCTGAGAGCCACAGAATATATTACATTTGTAAAAATATAACGAGCAACCAGTTTAAGTTATCAGTATTAGTGGATTATTCAATAGTAATCTGGTTGCGTGCTAAACATGTTTGTATTTGATTCTTGGTAATACTTGATAATGTATTAATACCTTTTTCCCAAACCAAAAAGACTGTACGTACGCTTTGTTCTTTATATAACGAAGTTTCCAACCAATCCATTTGGAAAAAAACTACTTTTTTTCAGCAAACATCGATAGAAGATGAAGATGGGTGGATCCATTTCTGAAAAATACATGTTTTACCTACCACAGACAAACTCTCTTTTGGAAAGCTTTAACTCTATTGGTAATATTCCAAAAATGGCGGTGATAGTGGGAACTGAGGTAATAGACAAGATACTAAAAATTCTCATCCCCAAAAACGTTTGATAGGGTAACAATTTCTCAAACAATAATATACCGTATGTACTCGAGTATAAGCCGAAGCACCTAATTTTACCACAAAAAACTAGGAAAACTTATTGACTCGAGTATAAGCCTAGGGTGGGAAATGCAGCAGCTACTGGTAAATTTCAAAAT
>WWET01000062.1:451674-475351 GCA_011038615.1 Limnodynastes dumerilii | reverse complement strand
CGTTGCGTGACCTAAGGTCACCTCAACGTCATTGTGCAGCGCGCACCGCATGGGAGACAGCCAGAGGCAGAGCTGCTGGGAAGAGAGCCTGACACAGACGCAGGGACCGCCAGAGGGACAGCAGAAGGAAAGGAGGGAAAGGCAAAAGACATCAAAGGTAAGTGAGAAAATTAATAAATGGAGGCTGGCATTAAGGGGAGATGGAGGCTGGCATTAAGGGGCAGATATGGAGGCTGGCATTAAGGGGCAGATATGGAGGCTGGCATAAAGGGGCAAATATGGAGGCTGGCATAAAGGGGCAAATATGAAGGCTAACATTAAGGGGCAGATATGGAGGCTGGCATTAAGGGGTAGATATGGAGGCTGGGATAAAGGGGCAAATATGAAGGCTCCTGCCCATGCGGTAATAAATGTAATTACCGACATGCCTGCTTGCATTCCAGAGGCACTAACACAATCAGGGAATGCAATAAGCCCTCGACCCCAGCTGCTCCCCGCACTTCCTCTCAACCTGGGCCTAAACAGGGCCTGGTATCCTATTAACTTTCGAGACCCTCACTAGATGGCTGCCCGATCAGACACGGGACACGGGTCTTCACAGAAGGCTTCCATCTTCCTATTTGTGGGGTGGTACCCACAAAGTTTGAAATCCGCCTCCTGCCACGCTTTGGCAAAAGATCGCAAAGGAACTTGCCAAAGACAGAATGGCGGGCCCAATCCTAACACCAACTTTTGTGAACCTGGTTGTTTCTCCCGTTGAAACTAAAAAGCCGTTGAAACTAAAAAGATCCCTGGGAATATTTGCTTGATAAAGCATATGTCCTTCCCCAGGGTGTCGTCAGTTAAAGACGCCATACCGGAGGTCTGCTCCAGCGTCATATGAAGAAGTCCTTCGATAAAGAATTGGGCATAGTGCGCAGTTACAGCATGGGGACGCTCATGGCAAAGATCAACATCGAGTCGGCTTTTCACCTTTTGTTGTTACACGCAGAGACCTTTCCCTTCAGGGGCATACACTTGGCAGGGAAATTTTTCGTAGTCTTTCCATGGAGTATACTTATTTTGAGTCCTTTAGTTTCTTTTTACACTGGTGTGTGGTAGCTGGGACTGGTTATTCGGGTTTGGCCCATTACCTAGATAACTTTCTGGTAGTGGGCTCAGGTTCATTTGTCGATTGCACCAAGGTGCGGTTTTCTGTTTGTGCTCTTTTTCATTCTTTGGGTGTTCCAGCGGCTGTGGAAAAGACTAAGGGGCCAACATCTTGCCTCTCCTACCTGGGTATAGAGATAGACAGCATAGCCGGCTTGTGCTGGTTTACCATTGATAAAATCCGCCAGCTGCGAACTAGCATCATGGCGTTCTCAAAAGCCCCCCTCTGCAACATGCAGTCCGTGCTGGATTCGCTCAATTTTGCATGCAGGGTCATTGCCATGAGGAGGATTTTCTGTCACAGAATGGAGCGGGCTATGGCTGGATTGCATAGCCCACGCGCCTCTGTGTTAGTCTCAACGGCCATAAGGACGGACCTGTCCACCTGCCTCTCCTTCCGACGGGACTTTAATGGAGTTCGAGTTTGGCTAGCACCTCCGGTTTTTAGTCAGGAGTTGCACCTACTCAAAGATGCAGCCAGAGCCTCAGGTTTCTGGGGCGCATTTCGACGGGTATTGTTGCGCGACTCCTTGGCCGTCGTCAGGTATGACCCGGAATTTGGTGCTTTTAGAGCTTTTCCCCATTGTAGTTGCAATCGAGTTGTGGGCGCAGCACTTCCAGAATAGGGTGGTTATCTTCATGTGTGACAAAGCACGACATTAATCGGCAAAGCACCTCCTCTGTACCAGTGGTTAATTTGTTACGACACCTAGGTCTGCATTGCTTGGAACTTAAAGTGCATTTTCAGGTGCACCATATTCCTGGCATTGACAATGCGAATGCTCAGTCCCACTTTGATTGGGTTCAATTTCGCGAACTTGCCCCTGGCGCGGTCCTCACTGGTATCCCGTCCCCTCTCTGTTTGGCAGGTAGTCAACCAGGTATAGAAGCCCTTCAGTCCCTGGCGCCAGCCACACATGGGTCGTATAAGGCTGGACGGGATGGTCAGCTTTCCAGGCCGTCAACATGCAGACAGGGGGCAGTGAAAATGCCTGTCTTCATGAATACATGGTAGGTTTGTATGCCCAAGGTAAATCGAAGCCATACATGTGCAGTGTGTTAGCAGTCCTTGCCTTCTTTTATAAACTCTACGGGCGGCTGGATATACTGAAGGACTTGATATCCAAAGCCCTTCACGACTGGGCCAGATTACGGGCATAACATCACGATGGTAGGTGCCTCATTTCTATTCCCATTTTTACCCGCCTTATTAGCATCATTCCATCGGTTGCCTTCTCCAACATTGGAAACCTCAAATGTTGCATGCTGAGCAGTATGTGGCCCTACACCCTTTTACTTGCCCTGTTTGGTTGCTACACACCAAAGACGTGCCCTTGACCCGGTTCCAATTTCTAGCTGTTTTTTTTTTTGTTTTTTTTGGAATAGTTACCTTGAGATAGGCCTAGTCAAGGAGTTTGGAACACACTCCTTCTGGATCAGACTTGCAACATTGGCAGCTGCGAGGAGAGTATCGGCACTGGACATAAAAAACTTGGGTCATTGGAGCTCTACCGCATACAAGGGATATATTAGGCAGCACTTGGCCTGGCATTTGGATGTGATCCCCCAACTGATATAAATAGGTTGCTCTCCTTTCCTGCTGCTGCCCTGGATAGGTCTTTATTAGCCGGTACTGCTTGCTGCTATTGCAGGAGCGTGAAAGGATATTTTTTACTCTCAGCCTGGGGCAACACCTAATTACCCTAATAGAAAAGATCCCCGCTGATTTGAGAGGTTTTTCACAAGTCTCCAGTTTCCCCTCACATTTCAGTCTTAATCAGGATATTATATTTTGTAATCAGCTGCTCCATTGAATTTGCTTAGTAACTTACATTATCTTAATGTCTCTTATAGCTGTCTCAGTTTACAAATGGAAAGTCTTGGTTTTCTGGTCTCGTTTTTGTGTTTTGGTGTTGGTGAGACACACCCCTCTCCTAGAGGTTTGAATCTGCAGTGGTATGGTTTGGTCATCCTTCCTTTTTGTATTGGACAAGGAGTTTCAAAGAAATAGTCAGCTGGAAATTGTGGTGGTCCATCTCCAGGGGAGGGGAGGGGTGGGGGCTCGTTGGGACGATTGTGGGCAGTCTACCTTCCCTGTAGCTCACTTGAGCGATTAAACACAATCTGGAAATGACTTGTGACCTTTAGTCAGGGATCAGGTGGATATGGTCAGATATTGTTCTCTGCCGATAATTAAGATATTCGAATGATGGTGTAGCCATGCATAGTGTTAAAAAGAAGGTTAATCATTCCATAAAAGTTTTCCTGTTGGCCCATGGTGGAAGGGTTGTGCACCACCATCTTTTTAAATTTAAAAGAGCCCAGCATTATAGGCCAGATGGAGCGCATCTGTCGGTAGCGGGTATGGAGGTTTTTGTAGTAGACATTTTGAGGATGGTAGTAGAATGTTTGTGTTTTCCTGATGGTGCCAAAGTAGATGCCCTGGTCGGTGGCGTAAGTGGCTAGAAAGTAGACAAATTTGTAGTTTGAGCCAAAGGAAGGCTGCATAGTTGGATGGTCGCTCAATTTTGTCTGATTCGGACAGGCTTGCTCTCTTGTCCGGTTACTTTGGGCGGCGCAAGGAGGCTTTGGAGAGAGCTGCAGGTCTTGTCATTTTTTATATTTCTCGGTTACTACTTGCTTTGCTTGGTGCCCCCATCAAAATTTAAGGTAATTATAATTAGACAATTCAATACAATCCCACTTAGGGAATTTAAATCAATAAAATTCCAAATATCTTTTAGGAACCACTTAATTCTGTGTCATGTCCATGTTAAATAAGGGTTACATTAGGTGGTGACATCAATCATGGGAAATTTAATGCAATGCTTTCTCAGCTTCTAAGATAAGAAGCATATTTTGAATGTGTTTTTTATTGTGGGAACGTATCTTGGGATAGATTGGAGGGAAATTTCCATAATCTATATATGTGGAAGAGGTGGTGTTATTTAATATCTATCAGTATAGGAGTATGGTCAGATATAATGATATTGAGTATGGTGGAGTTTTTAATTCTAGCGAATCATATCAGATGTAAGAAGATAGCCAATCCTTGTAAGTAGATTGTGTACATTGGAGTGAAATGTATATTCCCTGGTAATATTTTGCAATCTCAATATGTCTAATAAATTATGGGTAGAAAAAATAAGGGAAATATGTTTTGGGGAGAAGGATGACTTCAGAGTTCATCAGATATGATACTAAAATCTCCCACTATCAAATTTGGAGTGTCATGTTGCATAAGGAGATTAGAAATAGATCTATAGAAATGTTTGTTTGAAATGTTCAGAGCATAATGTTAAATAATGTAAGGTATTCACCTTGGATAGTGAAGCGGAGGTGGATATATCAATCTTCAGTATCAAAAAGTTTAGATATAATAGTATATTGAATGCTTTTACTTAAAACAATAGCAGCAAACAAAGACTTTATACACACCTACACAATAATTAAAAATACTATTACCTAAATTAGCTTAAAAAAAAAGAGATAAACATGCACTCTATTTATTTTGCATACTGAGAGATTATTGTAATTGGCTTCAGGTCATATTTGTACGTATTAAAGTAGAAGCTGCTCTACAACAGCTCTCTTAACAGCCTGCTGAAACTGTTGTTACAAAAGCTCCCAGCAGAGTTGCGGTGTGTGTGTGTGTGTGTGTGTGTGTGTGTGTGTGTGTATATATAGAGAGAAAAAATGTCCATATAAAATTGCTTGTTCAACACATGGCTCCCAAGTTTTCACAAATGAAACTTACCGGTCCGAAAAAAAAGATTTTTTGCTTTATTTACAGGATCATCACAGTCCTCTGGGGTAAACAACAACTTTGTAGCTAGCTCCTGTCAAAAGACAACATAAAAGATACTTGTTCATTAATTCTAGCTGAACCTCAATAGCATTCTGAAATTTTTGTAATATTTGTTTTAAACTTGGAATGGGGATACCAATTTGTAAAACTCAGTTATACTATGTGAGAGCAAATCTACATTTTTCATTATTTCCTACTCATTAAAGGTTTGCGTCAGTAAATAAGTTGAAACTTTAAAACCACACATATACTACAGCGATCATGACACCCAGTAGGTAGAGTTCGATAACTTGGACGATTTTCTCCTAGGGAGAGACCCCATTATCGGCAGCACACACCTCTCCTGATGGGACCAACAATCATTGGCTGCACAAGCCTATTGTCAATCTCTGCACTCATTGGCTAGCTAATTCACTGGCTGTAGAAACTGGTCATTAACGATTGGCACCTTCACCGTCTGTCGGACTTCATATTTACCAGCAAATATAGCAATAATATAGTAACAGAAGCTCTGCATCTGCTGCAGAATGCAGA
Organism: Limnodynastes dumerilii; assembly: GCA_011038615.1. Taxonomy (NCBI): domain Eukaryota; kingdom Metazoa; phylum Chordata; class Amphibia; order Anura; family Limnodynastidae; genus Limnodynastes; species Limnodynastes dumerilii. The sequence continues at coordinate 469,860 of WWET01000062.1, read as the reverse complement.
GATTTCATTACTTTATTACTTACTTGCCGAGAATTATAGTCAGAAAGATGGGGAACCTATGGCCAGGGTTCTGTGTGCTGCTGCGAAAATGGCAATTTCGCAGTACACAAAGCCAACAGCTAATAGTCGGCTGTGTGTATTGTGAATATGTCCCAATTGGATAGTTTTAGTGCAGGGGATGTAGTTTACCAGGGTAGTCTTAGGGTTAGGTTGTGGGGAGGGGACAGATGGGAGAAGGGGATAATTAGGGTTAGGCTGTGAATAGGGGATGAAGCCTAAAAGGGCAGAGACCTAGGGCTAGGCTTCGCAGAGGGGATGGAGCATAGAAGAGCAATCTTACTGTTAGGCTGTGGGGAGGGGTTGGATCGAATAAAGGGAAGGTTAGGATCAGACTGCGGGGAAAGGATGCTTAGGGTTTGGCTGTGGGGAGGGAATGGAGTGTAGAAGGGAAGGTTAAGGTCAGGCTGTGGAGAATGGAGGGTTACTGTAATAGAAGGAGATCCAAACAATTAACTCATCGGCCCATGGCATTTCTGGACTGATTATTAGGGGTTTTAGAAACCCATCCAGCCCACACACTAGAGCAATAATTGGTCCATAAATTGGTTCTTAAACTTGTCCTTAGGGATCCCTAACAGTGTATGTTTTCCAGGTCTCCTCATAATCACAAGTGATATAATAAGCACCACCTGTGGATCATTTGATATATGTCAGTCAGTAACAAACACACCTGTACTGTAGAAAGGAGATGTGGAAAAAATGCACTATTATACCACTTTCACAGCACCACCCTTGAAAAAAAAGGGATTTTCAACATGGGTTTTTGCTGGGCGAACTCATGTGTCAAAAATAAAAAGCTGCATTATAGTTTCACCTATAACTCGGGAAATTTTGGGGTTTGACCATTTCACATGTGCCATAAATTTCCTGTGTCTGAATTTTAACAAATTAGGACCAGAAAGAATACGGGCAACTACAACAAAAGTAAGCAGTATTTTGTAGTACTTAGATGTTTCCTTTCTGGTCCACCAGCAGTTACGCTATTCGCCGCTATAAAATTAGTAGTTGCCTATCTACTTTTTTGGTTCACATGAACCTTTTATACCCTTTTCAGATCACCATTAAAAACCCAGGTTTTTGGTGGTGATCTGAAAGCTACCAGGGTCCTGGTACCAGGTCTAATGACCAGGGACTTAAGATAGAGGGGAAAAAATAAGGGTTTATACCATGTAGGACCTCGGCAAGTGGCAATGTGAGAGGTACTGACCTGGGTTTTTCAAGCCGGGTCTCACCTAATACATTCGATTGGAGGGATTTGTTTACTGCTATGCAACAGTAAACAAGTACCTCCCAGGGAGCTACGCGCGGCCCATTTTTTTTTGCCAAAAAGCTCCAGCAATAACCTGGGTTGAAAAACCTGGGTTACTGCAGGGGCGGTGATCTGAAAGCGGTATCACAATGACACCATTCTCGAGCGAGACCGAGGAAAACCCCTTTCTGGGTCTGAATGCCGGGTCATTAGACCAAAGTTGACAAATATGGGACCTTTCATATTACCACCAAATACCTTGGTTTTTTGACAACAAATTGTATTTTGTGGTGATGTGAAAGAGTTTTAGGGATCCTTAAGGACAGGTTTAAGAACCAGTTCTCTAGTATATAGCCAGCTTTGGTGTGGTCTGTTTCAACAAGAGATGACACAACTGATACTACACCCTGTGCCATTACTTATTGTGGACTGGATTTTTTCTTCACCTTCTTTCATATTTTCTCCCGATGTACGCTGGTGCAAGTTACATATGTAATCTTTGAAGATGACTCTTCTACAGTTGCTGTAAACAGAGGTGTGTGCTATATGTGTGTGTGTGTATATGTATAGTTAACAATGAAATATATGCACATATTGTATCTGTTTGTTTTCTGTCCTAGGTGGGCCGGATCCTAAAGTATGCCCGCCAGGGGAATTACATACCTGTCGTACGTAATTCTCCTGTTTTGAAGGTGTGCGCAACCTTCTTATGACGCCATAAGGGCCGACGTACGCAACAAACATTACGTTCGCCGGCTGTTACCAAAAGGGGGCTTTCCCCCCGCTTTACGCATGTTGTATCTCCGCCGTTAAAGGCGGAGATAGACATGCAAATCAGGGGACGGGGCGGGTCAAGCCCAATTACATTCGTAAAAGTTAGGGTGGGAATCTGGACACGTGACACGTAAGTGTCCAGATTTACTCCCGACAGCGGGGAGTGCACGGGGTGTGCACTCCCTGCTCCGATGCTGGCCACACTGACCTCGGTCGGCTGTAAGGCACCTGTCTGTCAGGACGTGGCCCGAAATGTTTAGCAGGACTTTTCAAGTGTTTCACCTAAAACCTATCCCTCTTCTTTCTTTCTGCATTTTACAAAGAAAAATACAATACTAATGTACTGATGATCTACATTGTTTCCCAGATTGGGAGCAGAGATTGTACGCTAAGTACATACCATTTCTTCTTTCAGCAAAGCCAAGCCTATTTCATGTGACTGCATATTCTGGCCCTTCCCAAACCTTTGGGGTCCATAATAGTTTATAAACCCTCTGTTCTGTAATGACAGGTGTAAATCAAAAGGTTAGCTTGAAATCAATGCCCTATTCCACTCTACACATATAAGACATTTTTGTCAAATTTTAATATATAAACAAGCACTCACAGTTTTGTGAGCACTACAAAGGCACCATCTGAATATTGACTATCTAGGATTGTTGCTTGGTCACACTTAAGCCACACTTGCGGTCCATTCGACCGCTAATCTGCACTTAAGTGGGCGGTGACACTGACACTTTGCATGCTTTCCCCTTCCCACCTTAGCATGCAGAGGGGAAGCACTGCCGTTTTTTTCCTAAATGCCATCGTACGAAACTAAGTTCCGTATGAAGGTTGTTACATTAGTAAACCCAGTAGGTCATAAGTGGGCTATCATTTCCACTATGGATTGGGCCCGGTGTCAATATTTCTGGGTGCCTTCAAAAAAAAAAAGAAAAAAAGAAAAACTAATAATAAACTGCAAACCAGTAGTTATTTTAATTATTTGCGTGTGTGCCAATTTTAGTTAAATTAATCATAAAAATTACAACTAATCCCCAATGTAACACTACTACTAATAATGAGCCTGATCCAGATCTTTGTGTGTTTTCTATACACACAGAGATCTGAAAGTCTGCATGGAAAAACAGGTGTGCATTCCCCTATCTCGTGCGACACAGAATCCCCCCCCCGCCCACACCTCTTAACTTCCCTGCACAGATCTGCGTCCATCCAATGCAGACCCGAGCGAAACTGCTTACCGCCACCCCCGGCACTTCATTAGCATGCCTATTCCTGCCTGTCTGGTGAAGTTTAGGCATGCAGAATTGAAGTGGCGCCTCCATGTATGGATCTCCTAGTGAACGGAACAGAGTTCCTAACACTAGATATGCAGCGTAACATCTGCTGTGCGCATTGACAGATGTAACATTAAAGGGAACTTACACAAGAGATTTGCGTAATTTCCCCAACGTTATTAAATGAATATCAGACCCAAAACCATTAATTGCATAAATGCTCTAAATGAACACCCTCCTGTATGATAGCAGTTATTCGTTCTCTTCCTCTGTCAGCTGCTGCACACTGATAGATGGCTATGATATGAAATGACTACAGCACTAGCGTGTCATAAGGTGTCAGTGTCCGAACAAAGGAGCAGAGTAAAATAACTGAAGACAGCTATAGTAAGGGATGACCAAAGTAATCTTGTCTATTATCAAGTATTACAAATTGCATACATTAATTTACCCATTATTTTTACTACTACCCATTTTTTTGTACCACTAAGGGTCATTTTTATTTATAGGGAAGCTACTGTGAGTCTTTATTGACAATGGAGGACACTAATCCATGTGCATAACAAGAATTTCCACACCGAAACACAGTGACCGATATTGCGCTCCAATGCAGAAATCTTCCGCTGCAAGGTGGGTGGGGATAGGCATGGTAATCATATAGTAAGGGCTTTAGGAAGCCATTCAAAAGCCCTTAAATGTGATATTCCATTTTATACACGTACGTATTATTGGAACAAATTCTGCACTTAATTCTGGATACGGTTTATTGTATACTTGGAATATATTAAGTTAAATTAATATTTTTTCAGCCTAGAATAGGCTATTATGGTATTATATATTTTACACAAAGTCCTTTAATAGGTTTACAGCCAATAAATCTGAAACCAAGAAAATTGAAAATGTATCTTTAAAAGTGACCAGTTTGCCCAACATATTTCTGATAAAATAAAGCCTAGATATCAACAGATATAACTAGAGATATTCTAAGTAGACACAATATATAGTGATTTGGGTGTAGATATGCAATATTTTTTGTACGAATGAAAACACATACCATGACATTATGAACTGCCTCCTCAACTCTCTTCTGTAAATCTCCAGAGACATGACCAATGTGATTTCTAACATCCCTCAACATAATCACAAAATGATTGCCGGTCAACTGGCCAAGATGCAGATGCTGGCTTGCAGGACGTACATTAAATATTTTGATCCCTTTTTTTTCAAGTGAACTTTCAACTTCGAGCAGTCTAAAGAATTGAAATTGAAATTTTTATTTTTTACAAAATGAACAACTGTTTGACAGTAAGCATTGTCGTCAGGTCCCAAATTCTTAACACCATGGCAATCGATATTTGGAAAACTTTGATGCAGATGTTAATATTGCGACTACCGCAGAAATTGTAAAGAAATAGTCTTTCCCTTGCACCGAAACAACAGTTTTTAAAATAACAAAACACAGAATAACTTTTAAATAAAGACTGAAGCTAAGCATTTATTGTGCCAATACAGACCAATACAACATTTTTACTTTAAAACAGATTAAATAAATAACACTTATCAGAAAAAGTATACAACAAGAATATACAGCACTTGTATAAACAATAAATAATTTGAGCAAAAACTATATAGGAGGGTCTGAGGAAACAAACAACAATGGCAACCTTATATCTAAGACTTAATTTTAACTAAACATAAAAATCAAACAAGTAAAATACATGAGTGGAATATGCAAATATGGTTCAGGGTTGTATTAGAGGAAACCACACATTGATTAGTGGTTGGAGGAATTGTTAAGAAGCTGTATAGTTCCTTGTTTCCTCAGAACCGCCTATATAGTTTTTGCTCAAATTATTTATTGTTTATACAAGCACTGTATATACTTGTTGTATACTTTTTCTGACTTTGTTGAGGGAGACTAGCAAAATCACCCATAGAGCTGCTGGTTCCAATAAGCGCAAACAGGTTTTTCCTTTTTTTTTTTTTTTTTACTTAATAGAAAAAGACAAATTTTGCACCTCTCTGGAGCTACTTTCTTTACAACCATAGACTGATATGTTATGGCTTTCTTGTCTTTAATTCCAGCATAACTAAAATCTGAGGGCAGTACACCAAGTGAAGAGGAGAGGTAGTTAATGGCTTCCAGCATTTCAAGATTCTCTTTCTCAAGGGTGAATGCTAAAACAAAAATGAGAAAATGTATAAATTAAGGTAAAGTTCATTTAAGCCCATGTGTTATGAAAATATATATTACTAATCCAGTTTTTACAAATCAAAGTTAGGGCCATAGACAATATGGCTAAAAATAAGAAGGGCAGCGTTTCGCTGATCACCATTCAAAGTGGTTTATTTGTTTCTACTTCCCTTACTTATTTTATTATGACAAAGTATATCTTCATATTAAGCATTTTTCTATGAAAACACACAGAATTCTACAAGGTCACTCATTATTTGAGTCCTCTAGTTTTTCTTTAGTCATGTAAACAGCAGTTGTAATTTAGATACAGATCATGTTTTGTATTGAATCCAAACATTGCCCACGTGCACTACACATCTTGCAATTTGTTGTGTATCTATCACCATTTAATTTTACTAGATGCTCTGGTAAAACAAACCATATGCAAAACTAGATTTACTTCCAGTTATGTGGTAGATTTCAAGCAACTGGAATGAAAAAGTGGAGATGTTGCCCATAGCAACCAATCAGATTCTAGCTGACAATTTCTAGAATGTAATAGGAAGGTGAAAGCTAGAATTTGATTGGTTGCTATGAGCAACGTCTCCAATTTTACTTTCCCGCAGCTTAGTAAATCTAACCCCAATTGTAAATTTTACTTACGGAGTGTGAAGTTTCTGCTCTTTATCCATTGTGCTTTTATGCTTTTATCAATAACATACCCATAATTTGCAAAGTAAATTTATAGGATAGATTGTCTAACCCTAAAAATGTGCTGCAACCTGAAGTCTCAATAACTGAAATTTAAATCAAACCATTTTTAAACACTGGTAATAGAATGTGCATGTAATTTAGAGCAAAGTTTAAAGAAAGTCCAAAAGTCATCTGACACTGGTATCCAAACATTTGGGTATATACCTCTATCATACCCTCTCTAACAAGCATATAGACACATGAACATACACATGTATTGGTACCTGGTCCTAATCTATAGAAACATATGTTGCCTTATTTTCAAGACAAAAAAACCCATTGTACAACCTAGGCTACAGTGGATTATTTACTATAAGGGAAGTGCTGTTTATAACATAGAACTTCAAACACTACATACAAAAGACACAGGGCTAATTTAACAAGCTGCGGAAAAAGGTAAAGTGGAGATGTTGCTCATAGCAACCAATCAGATTCTAGCTCTCACGTATTTATTACATACTAGAATGTCAGCTAGAATCTGATGGGTTGCTATTGACAACATCTCAACTTTTCCTTTCCTGCAGCTTAGTAAATATGGCCCCAAGTGTGGGGTATAACACGGAGGAATACCTTCAATGTGAGATTTCCCTGAGGGGTAAAGGAGGAACAAGAAAGGGAGGGGGTCACAGATGAGGATGGATTTTTATGCATTAAAGTAGTTTGTATAATCCATATAGACTCCATTCACTTAATTTCAAGTGCCCTGCATAACCCACATGTAAAAACATCCTGTCACTAAGATATGAATGTATGCAATGTTGTATATTATGTGATATTTTGATTCTTTTGCATTTCTCAGCTGGATCATTTCTTATATGTATTAATTAATTATAATATAGGGAAATACATAGTGAGTGAAATTATCCCTTATAATTCTTGTCTAGAACACAGTTTAAAGTGGTAGGAGTCGCTGCTTCGAAATGCTGCCTTTAGAAGTAAAGACAGCCAAAAACAAATTTTGTCTCTCTCTATGTCAAAAAGACAGCCATTTTCTAATTTTTTTTTTTTTCAGAATGGGTAAATATGCTGATCAGCATACTAACCCATTCATTTTTCAGAAATGCCGCCGACCGGAGAGGTGAGTAATACTCTCCAGGGAGTTTTAGGGTTAGGCTGGAGGGAAGGGAGTGTTAGGGTTAGTGTAATGGAAGAACAGTCTTAGTGTCAGTCTGTGGGTAGAGCAGTCTTAGTGTCAGTCTGCGGGTAGAGGAGTCTTAGGGTCAAAATGTGGGGAAGGAAGTCTTAGGGTTAGGTGCGGGGAAGAAAGGGTTAGGGTAATGGAAGGGGAGGGTTAGGGTAAGGGCGGCGGGAGTCCCCACATAGAATGATGGTATCGAGAAATAGGGACAGCCGAAAGTTCCTTTTCGGTTGTCCCTACTTCGAATACCCATCTATTTTAGGAATTTTTTTTCAGAATGGGTGAGTATGCCGATCGGCATACTCATCCATTCATTTTCGATAACACTGAACCCACAGGACCCGACGCTTCTCCGGACCGCTGGAAAGGTGAGTAACCTCTCCAGGGTTACAATGTTAGGGTCAAGCTGCGGAGAATGGTGGGTTAGGTTCAGGCTGTGGGGAAGTGAGGGTTAGTGTCAGGCTGCGGAAAGGGAGGGTTAGGGTAATAGAAGGGGTGGGTTAGGGTCAGAATTAAGGGAAGGGTTGGGGTGAGTTTTAACACTCACCTTTCAAAGCACCATGTTCGGTGCTCCAGGGATCGATTGCTCATCGAGTTTCAAACTGGCTGGGAGAAAACGGCCCTATCGAAATGGGGTCCTTTTTACCAGGGACCCACACCCGGGTAAGGGTAAAAATTAGGGTAAGGGTTGGGGTTAAATTTATTATTTGTTGAATTAAGGGAAGGGTTGGGGTGAGTTTTAACACTCACCTTTCAGAGCACCATGTTCGGTGCTCCGGGGATCGATTGCTATGCCTCATCGAGTTTCAAACTGGCTGGGAGAAAATGGCCCTATCGAAATGGGGTCGTTCTTACCGGGGACCCACACCTGGGTAAGGGTAAGAATTAGGGTAAGGGTTGGAGTTAAATTTATTATTTGTTAACAGGTATATATATATATATATATATATATATATATATCAGATCACGTAGCGCTTTACAGAGAATATTTCACATTTGTGACGCAAAAGCAAATTATTTCGGAACTGGCTGGGAGAGAGCGTCCCTTTTCTTAAAAGGGCCATTCACAGCAGCGACTTAAGCCCTTCCAAAGATTCATAACTTCCTGTTTACTGGGTGGGATACGTCTTTCGCTCACCTTAACGCTAGTTTTCAGTTCCAGTTTCAATTTAGTGATTGTCACTAACTACTTGTATCAAAAAATCATGTTTTACATAAGTGTAAATTCATGAACCCTCTATGATCTCTGTATATTATAGTACACAGATAAAAATAAAAAAAGAATAGTTCCAATTACAATCAACTCGCTATAAATAAGTATTGATTGTGCATATTTCAATTACCTCTGTCAAGAATGCTAAAATTATGCAGATAAAATATTGAAATGTAAGAACTACAGCAAGTAAATATCACCGTTTACCGTTTTAGATATTAAGTGAACTTGTATCACAAAGCTTGTATTAAATTTGATGGTGCTATTTAATTCAAAAAGTTTTAAGCTCAATGGCCCTGATCCAGAGTTTGAAAGTAAGAGCGGAAAGTTACACCTGGGAAAAACCATGCTGATTGCAGGGGAGTCAAATTTCATCTGATGCAAACAGTATTACAGTTGAAAGGTGATGTTTCCCAGCCCAAGTCTAATTAACAGTGTAAAAATGATTCTGATCAGTAGCTGTGTGCAATAAGCAAAAGCAAAGTATTCTCGCTGCCTGCACATAATAAAATGAATTTGACTCCCCCTGAAATCAACATGGTTTTGCCCAGGTGTAACTTTCGTCTCTTATTTTCAATCTCTGAATCAGGGCCATCCCTCCGATGATATAATTTAATAATCTAGAATCAATCCTTTAACTTTATAGAATAATTTTGATGTGCTAAATTTTTTATTTCAATAGATGAGAATTTGCCTGCAAGTAACATTTAATGAAATATAAAACAGAATTTTCCTGATAGTAAACAGCAGAATATTTCCTACCTGTAAATATATCAGAGTTGTCTTCTGTTCTGTGTCGCTTACAGGATGAGCCCCTTTTCTCCCTGAATCTAACAGTTATAGATATGTTTTGCAGTCCATCATTGCTCTGCTGAGAAAAGGATTTAGTTTCCACAAGCTTCCCGAATTTCTTACTGATGAAATGATGTACAGATGTTCTGTGTTCTTTACACACATCTGGCTGGAAGGTAAACCTGGAGTTTTCCCCTTTTGCATCTAAGAATTTAAAGAATTCATCTGCTTCCTCTTCAGATGTCAGATTGGAGAGCACTTGGTAATCCAGGTTTGGTTTAACTAGAAGCTCTGTGTTTCTGGTAACAGTGAGGAGGAATGGGAATACTTGACGCACAGCACTATGGACAATGGCTCTGGTATTTTTTTCAGGAAATAGGCCCAAGGACAGTTCAGACTGATCACTCACAGGAACAGGAGATGCAAAAGCAGCCTTTACTGAACATGCAAATTTGTTCAATGATTTCTGCACCTCTAAATTTAAAGGACTTAATAGGTTACACTGGTCTGTCTCACATTCTAGTAGATTATGGTCGTTGGTGACATCTGGTTTCTCACTCACGGTTTTAGACACTTCTTTGACAATATCAATATCATGTTTGATATCAGAAACTCTTGGACCTATCTTTTGCTTTTTTTTATGATTATCATTGCTGCCATATCTCGTAATTTGTATTTCTTCAACTTCTTTCTTGTAGTGCTCTGTAACCAGCTGGCCTGTAACATCAATCTCTGTCACCACAAAGTCAGATGGCAAATGTTTAATGGTTCCATAAAAGCCAATGTGATCACTTAAATAGCAAAGAGAACTAAGAAAATCATCTAAAGGTCTTTCTTCCATGTTACATGTGTACAGTCTAAAAGAAAAAAACAGTTTAGGTTAATATAGACTTCACATTTGTTGAAAAAATAAATATATTATTTATGACCTTTGGCATCTCAAAGAGTGTATTTTATCTATGCCTTCCTCATATTAAAGCCATTAAACCAATTTCATTTGTAGGCATAAGTAATGCATGACAACGATTGTTCTATGAAAAAAAGCTCACATGAAACAAGCCCATAGGAAAATTTCTCATGGAATAAACCCCACATAAATGCCCACACACAAAAAAAAGCCTACATGTAGTAATTCTGCTATGCTACACAGTGGTGTTTCTATAATGGATGCAAGGTGTGCAGTGCACACAGGTCCCAGAGAAAAGGGCATAACATGGCACCTACCCAGCACCCAAACTGATTAACTAGCTGCTAGGACACATCGGGCCTAATCCAGACCTACGCTCGCCCGTGTTTTTACGCATTTCGTAAATGTAAAAGCGCCCTTTAGTACTTACTGCGCATGCGCTCGGCAGATGTTACCCAACGAAATTCAGAACGTATGGGCCTTGACCGTATCAGCTTCTTAACAACGCACAAAGGGGTGTGCCAGCCATACAAAACCAGTAATTACGCTTTGAGGGCGGGGTGAGGCATTTAAATCTTACAGTATGGGCGTGCTAAGCGTCGTAACTACGCAATAAGCCTACGGACGCCCGCGGTTACGCTCACAAAAGTTAGGGTATTGTTTGCTCGGCATAGGACGTATTAAATACGGACGACCGGGGGGGAGTGCCAAGGGGAGTGCTTCGTAGGTACACAGGTGTAAATATGCTACACACAAGGGCGTTTCAGGAGCGTAGGTCTGGATCAGGCCCATACTGAGCATTCTCCCTGGCTGCTGTGATTGCATGTTATACATAGGCAGTGTTGCTCACTCAGAAAAATGCCCACATATCGTATTTCTGCTATACTATAAGTATAGGAATTCAATGCTATACAAAATTGGCCTGTGTATGAAGAGGGTTTTAATGCTATAGGACCGGATCAAGATTTAGTAAAGATTTCCCACTTACGCACACAAAGTGCTAAGGGCTAAATGGACTGGAGGGTGCATGCGCCCTCCAGATGTTACATTAGTGTTACGAACTTAGTTCTGTACAATGGTACTTACATGGGAAGGAGTGGTGCTTCCCCAAGGTGAGCGGGGGGAAGCATGTAAATTGTACAGTGGGGGAGATTTCCCCTTAGGAGCTGAACAGCGGTCGGACGGATCGCTGAACTGCAAGTGTGACTTAAGGCTGCCTTATGGGAAAGGGAAGGAAAGCGTGCAGGACTCTGGATCTGGTCCATAGAGTGTAAATGTTTGTAATTGAAATACATGAAATCAATGTGAACAGTTTTTTTTTAATTAACAAACTTTACAGAGAAGGAAAAAATAGCAATAACAATTATTTAATAATACAATTTTTTAACCCGTAACGAGAGAGGAGACCTGCAGACAGCCCCAACATTAAATAATAAATGTAGTAAATAATAATTCTGATAAAATTCTTTACAGTCCATCTCTACACTGGTTTCCTGACCCTTTCAGAATTATCTTCAAGCACCTCACCTCAACTTACAAGGTTCTCTCCTCCTCCATCACTCCCTACCTCTCCTCCCTTATCTCCATCCACACTCCCGCTGACCCCTCCGGTCTGCTGGGGACAACTGCCTCAACTCCAACCTGAGAACTATCTCTCACTCCAGCATCCAAGACTTCTCCCAGGGTGCCCCTCTGCACTGGAACAACCTATCAGGCAATCCAACACCCTCCAAACCCACTTCTTCAGGCTAGTCTACCAATTCCTCACCTTAGCTTTTCTGCCCTCCCCATCTTCATCCCTGTGTCTCCTGTTTGTTCACCCCCACCCACTTAGCATGTTTGCTCTTATGAGCAGGGCCTCCTCCCATCAACCCTTCACCTTGTTCTCATTAATTCTCACCTTTTCTCTCTACGGTCTCTCTCTCTTATTCATCTGCTCCTACACACATATCCTGCATCTTTATTCTCCATACATATATTGTTCTGCTATTTTTGTACTGTTTTACTTTTGCATTGTACTTATATTTCTTATTTATTTGAACTTGTACCCTTTCTGTTAATTGTGTTGAATATGTAACTATTGCCTATGTACGGTGCTGCGGATTCAGTGTGGTGCCTTATAAATAAACGTTAATGATAATAATAATACAATTAGAAATGATAATACACAGAAACCTCAGTGGAATATGGAATTAAGAGCGTTGTGAAATCTCTCACAACAGTTTGTAGTTTTTGGTGACCGTTACAAGGCTACATCATGATGATTCCATGTGATAGGAAACTGAGGATCTCTAGCTGCTGCACCCTTAATATATGTAGAAAAGAAGTGAGCACCTCATTATAGCTGTCTTCATCTGGAAATATGGCGGCAAGGTTATCAAAAACACTTCTCACATCATAGATTGCGATAAATGCTAATGCAGCAAGAGACTTCAATGTCATTTTTAGGTTAATATTATTTTCATACTCAGCCTACAAGCCAAAATAGTTGAATCTCCTAATGAGACTCTGACACAGATGAAAATATCACTCTTTAGCTGGCCTACACTAGGACGATTATCGCTCCCAGCAGGGGGTGAGCCGATAAAGGGGACAATTTCCTGCTAGGCAAATGTACTATTATCGGCACCATACACCTCCTCTGCTGGGACTGATAATCCTAGCAGAAGAGGGGAGGCAGGGGGGAACAGTACTGTCTATGGCGCAGCTGCAGAGCTATGTACAAAGCTGCTCTGACAGCTTAGATGTATACCTTCAAAGCTGTCAGAGCAGCATAGTGCATAGATCTGAAGCAGCAGTTATTGCAGGTAGTACAGACAGGGATCAGCCAAAACCACGCTTCACATAGCGCGGGTTCGGCTGGTCCCCCTCTGTACTATTCCCTGCAATAGCCGCTGCTGCAGATCTATGCACTACGCTGCTCTGACAGCTTTGAAGGTATACTTCAAAGCTGTCAGAGCAGATACATAGATCTGCGGCAGCATCTATTACAGGGATATGGAGCCATTCAGCTTGCTGATTGGCTCCCTTAAAATATCGGTCTGGTGCGTTTATTGGACGTTTTAAAAATTGATCTTGGCCATTAACTAGAGCAATTTTTGGCCCAATCTCGCGATAATTGGGTGTTTGGGCCGATAATCGCTCTAGTGTATGGTCAGCTTTTGACCTTAGCATGTGGAAACGCAATCCTAATTACATCTATACCAGCTTTCTCAAAATCCACTAACACCTTTTGAGATGCCAGATTTGGAATTAATAGCTTTATTATTTCAAACATTCTATTAAAGATATCCATTTTTTATAGTAAAATGTAAATACGTGGCAGAATTTATTGAGTTGGCCACCTTGGCGTGCCATGTGTAAAGTTGGTAAAACATATTTGGCCCTTTATCATAGGTACGATCTCCATACATAGTATTTTTTTTCAATTCCAGAATATGATCTCTATCACCTAAAACCAGAATTCTGTCTGTATACCCACACCTGAATCGTGAAAAATCAACTGACTATACTTTTCCAGAATCTCAAAATGTATGTATTTATTTGTGATAGAGCATACTTCTTGTGAGAGATGATTGTGGCATGTGGGCCAATATAAATTTATTTAACCCTGACAACACGTCTCTTCATATTACTAGGAGTGGCACTTGCTGCTCTTATGTCTTGCCTCATTTTGCTTCTGGCTTCTGCTGCTTTTTGAGAAAAAGAGTCATGACAGCGTTCTATTGGTTTTTGAACAATGTTGCCATCTTTAGTTTTTATAATTGAATTACATTTTATAGAGCGACTTTTCTGCACCACTCCATTGATAGTGCGAAATGCAAGAAAATTCAAACCCCCAAAAAATCTTAATTGTTGTTTATCTGGCTTCTTGAAAAATCCATTGTGTGCATTACAAAGGAGCCCTGTGTGAGGATATAGGGTTCACAGATCACTCAGATATGGAAGTTATCTTCAGAAATCACAAAGGTTTAGTTAGAAAGGATGTTTGTACACAGCAGGGAACGTTGAACAGTGTAAATGCCAACAAGAACAGCAATGAGTGCAATAAAGTCCTGTGACTAAGCACAGGCTGCCAATGAGCCAATGTGGGTTGAAACAGAAACATAGCAAAACTTTACAGCAGCAGCAGGTTCCATAATAGATGGCACAAGTTAAAGTCCAACTATTTCCAAATAATATACTTATAGCATCATAGGCGTTTTAAGAAATGAATCGGAACGGACCGTTTTGAGTGTAAGGCGAGCCGTCCAATCATATGGCGCGTGCCCCAAGGTGCCTTAAAGGGGGGCATCCAGTAATGCAGCACATACAAGGGGAAGGATGGGCACATACAAGAGGGTGCTACAATTTTTTTTCCTGCCTTGGGCACTGCTAGGTTTACAAACGGCACTGAAACGGGATTATATGAAAGATATATTTTGACTTTTGCTAATGAATTTAATGGAGACAGAGCAAAATCAAGAGCCTGCACCAAAGGGGTGTGTCCTGTGAAAAGCTCCACCCATGGGTGTGTATATTTCTGCCAGAAAATGTTTTTCTCAATGAATTGACTGTTATATTATCAGTGAATAAATACATTCAGTATTATTGTGAAGACTGTGAAAAAGAGAACTGCTGGCTTCTCCACATTTAAAGAAAAGATAAAAGCGGGTGACACTTGTACATGATTAACAAGAAACCAGAGTGTATTTTTTATTTCTTTCTTCGTTATTGATGTGGTCTTATTGCCAATCTTTGATTACATTTGACCTCCATGAAAATGTCTGTCTGACTGACGTGTGATAGCTGAGCTCCGTCTAAAGTTGGGATATCTGGCTAATTTTGCCCCTTTTACTCCATCCTTGGTGATCTAACCAAGTCCTGTACCCTTCCTGCTGTCCCTGTTCGGAGTCCAGTGGTTTCCTTAGCCCCTGAGAGCTGCATACTTGCGCTCCCTGGGGATTGCGTCCTCACCGCGTGGTGTACCACGCTGGGCCTTTGGCCCCCCACCTCCACTTCCCCCGGTGGAGGACCCCAGGTTCTGTTATTGCCACCCGGACCACCCATAGCAATCTCACCCTGGCTTTCAGGCCCCTGCTGTGGCAGCATACAAAAAAAGAGACTTTGCCCCACTTGTTTCCAGGACCCGGCACCTGCTACTGGCTGGAGACTGTCTGCCCCTGCGGGAAGAATCCGAACACTGCAGCGGCACCTGTCTCCCGAATCCGGACACTGCAGTGACACCTAGAACCCCCGGTGAGCAATCCTCAATACATCTGGAGCCCCCAGCCGAATACTGGTGTTCTGGCCATCACCGTTGTGCTCCCAGCCTTCTCCTGTGGTCCTGCTGTGTGAAGCCTGAGGGCTCCTTCCTGCCTGCTGTCCCGGCTCCCCGATACCTGCTGTAGCTCTTCTTGCGGGGGTTGGATTGGTCCTCTGTCCACGAGCTGGCCCTGGCTGTCCTCAGAGGAGGTTTTTTGTTTCCCTCTCGCCTCTCTGCAGAATCTCTGCTTCGGGAGCCGATTCCCGCATTTGGTGACTGCTGACAGTGCCTGTCAATTACCTTCTTCATCCACAAGAGGGTGCTAGTCCTCCACTCTAACTTACCAACACGTCCACATTTTTTGGCTCATATTGGACACCAGGGTCTATATCTAAATAAAAAAATAAACAAAAAAAATAACAAAAATAATATCAAAATAAAAAAGGAAAACAAAACAAAAAATAAATAAATAAACCTAATAACAATAAATAAATAAATAAAAATAAAACCATAAAAAATAAAACATAAAGGGGAAAATATAAAAAAAAAATACACAAACAAAAAAATTTAAAATAATACAACACAAAAAACAAACAAAATTAAAACAAAGGGCACACGAGCACCTGTTCGCCTTACATCTATCTGTGTGCTTTGTTTTTTCTGTTGTCTCCCATACGTCCTACTTGAAATTTGGCACCCTACCTGTCAACTGCTCTGTATGCTGTGATTGGCGATACGCCACTGCCCATTTTTTATTTTTTATTTTTTTTTATATACATAGTGGTGTCTCCACGACCCCAATGATTTAATTCTCCCCGACGCACGTAGGGGACGAACGGGTACTCTGCCTACTTACTAGCCCAACCTGTCCTGTTACCAGTTGGCGTCTAGGCTCTTGCTCTCTTCTTGAAGCCTCTCTAACCTCTCCTCCTCCCACGGCATATACTTTATCCTCAAGTCCACGTGACGTTATCCCGCCTAGAATGCCGCGTCCGAACAAAAGCCGTTCTAAAGGCCTTCCCCACTACTTCTCAGGGAAGTCCTCTGAACACCCTACATCTCATCCTAGCTCTCCTCACACTGCCGAGGATTCTGATCCTGATGATGAGGACCACTCTCCAGTTACTCGCAGTGACTTTCACGCTCTCATCTCTGAGATGAAAGAACTACGCTCATCGGTCCATAACGATGTTCAGACTGCCCTCCACGCTCTTAAGTCAGATGTGGCGGACCTGGGTACCAGAACGGATCAAGTGGAGAGACGCCTGGAGGACGTAGTCGCAGCACAGCACTCCTCCGATGACCTCCTTTCCACCATGCGTAAAGAGCTCTCCGAAGTGCAAGATCACTTAGAAGACATGGATAACCGCGCCAGACGTAATAATCTCCGTGTCCGCGGTGTGCCAGAAACGGTAGAACTCCCTCATCTGGAAAGCTATCTCAAGCGTCTGTTTGCCCACCTTGCACCTGATCTCTCGGACGACCTCTTTCTCCTTGACCGAGCCCACAGAGCGCTCCGGCCGCGATCTCAGGACCCTGCGATGCCGCGTGACGTCATACTATGCCTTCACTACTTCACCACCAAGGAAGCGATACTCAAAGGTGCACGGCAAGTTCCCTCTATTTCCTTTGAGGGGTCCACGCTCCACATCTATCAGGACCTGGCCCCTTCCACCTTGGCTAAACGACGTGAATTTCGTCCCATAACCTCTGTCCTGACCGCCAATAATATGCGCTACCGCTGGGGCTTTCCGTTCCGACTCATGGTGTGGCATCAGAATCGCCAGCTTCTCGCCAGAAACATCCAAGAGGCTCACGGTATGCTCCAACGTCTGGGCCTTGCACCCTCAGACCATGACAACGCTGCATCCTCTTCCTCAGCAACACCAGCCCCAGCTGGACCAGCACTGCCACCTAGGGAATGGTCTACAGTTTCCCGGACCCCTAAATCGCAGCCTACCAATCCGTGATTCTCATCATCTTCACATCATTTCGGTCTTCACCTTCAAACCGACCAGCGCTCGGCCCTGTGACATCTACAGTTTTTACCCTTCATCACAAGTTTCCCTGAGCAGCCACAGTTCCACGGCAACCCTCATGTAGGACGTCTTTCTCTTCCCCTTTCACCATCTGGACAGTCTCGATACTGCTTTTGACTTTAAATTTGCACTATAACTTGATCTGCTCCACTGATCTACTTTCCTGAAGCCACCCCTCCCTCAACAATCCACTCTTCATTACGATGCGGATTTCAAGTTTCCACCCATGTTGCTGGCTTCCGTGTTAAAAACATTTGCTTGTATCCTTTGATATGTGTTCATACCAGCCTGTTGCTGCCTGTATTTTATATCTGTGTCTCCATTTGTTTCCCTATTTTTGCTATGTAACGTTTCTACTGTTTGTTGTTATTACCCTACAGGTCTCTGAGCTGCGTTATTATCTGTGGTCGCGTGAAGACCTACTCATTCTTTCTTCCCCCTTCTTTTCCCTTCCAGTTCTCCCCCCAAATTATGTCTGGCTTTAAGTACTTCCCGTCCGTCCCCGCCCCCCGCTGATCTATTAGGACCTCCACCCCCCTAGAACCATCTGGTTCTCCGCCAGT
>WWET01000062.1:423559-440719 GCA_011038615.1 Limnodynastes dumerilii | reverse complement strand
ATTATATATAACTATCCAAATGCAGGAAAATGAGTGAGGAGGTGTGGGCGATGCCTGCCGAGATAGCGTGTGCGGTGGAGCCGGGAGCTGTGATACCGAGCAGGTGTGAAGCTGGGGGGGGCCTTTGGTGAGTAGAGCAGAAGGAAGTCTGGGGTGGTGGTGAATGCTGGGGTGTCTTTTCTGTATTTATACATAGATACAGCAGTCCCGGTAACTTATCCATATAGGGTGTTATAGAACTATTATCACAAACAACATATAGTGTGAGGTGTGTACAGTGTGTGACTACCTGTGACTCTTCAGGTGTTGTGTAAGTACAAGTCCCATCATGCTTTGTTTGCATGGGTATAGCTGATACCTGACAAAACATACTGCAACGCAAATTTCACAACACCTGGAGAGCCACAGGATAGTAAAGGTAATGCACTTCTTAGATTAATGTTCATTAATGTTCATTGTTGCTGTTTGCTCAGCGTTTATTTTTATTACAGGATTTAAACATGAGCAAAGATGTAAATCCATCCACTTTTGTCCGTAACCTGGGGCCTGGACTACTTAGGAGGCTAGCTGACTTTCTTGACCCCCAGGAAGGATGGAAAAGGATAGCTCTGGATATAAGGAAAGACTCTGGAGAACCTCGATACACTCAGTTTCATATACGGTATTATACCCTTATTAACAATGATATGCATCAAGGCTGGTAGCTGTGTTTGTTTTATCCTATCTTATTCTACTGTTCAATTTTCTTTTAATATGCTTTAATAACAAAGGACTGGATCCAGAATTCTGAAATTCAGCTGACTTACGTATGCTATGTACAGTACCAATGTGTCTGTATCGGAACGCATCCGCCCAATTCTGTGTTCCGTGCAGAATTTAGCCTCCACATGGGGGAGGGGGGCTGACGAACTTAGCATGCATACAAAATACACATTGTACAATAGGGGGTTAGCTACACACTTGCGTACGTTTCGGTTTTTCGAATGCCAAAATCCATATATTAGGTTAACGTACGGATTTAGCACTCCGGTCTGGATCCGGTCCATACCTAATTGATATCCTTGCAAAAAAGCAGTAGGGATATGATTGCTTAAGGTTTTGTCCTATGCATAGTTTAGCTTAGTGGCATCCTCAAAAGTTAGTAGTTTGCAAAATGCATTGACTATAAGTCCTTCTATAAATTCTAACTACGATTATAATTTCTTGTAATAAAAACGTCAAAAACATTGTGATGCATTTATTTGCTCCATTTCATTTGTTAACAACTTTAACAGTAATTAGTCCCTTCCTGTGCTAATAATGTGCATGTCATTACATTTTCTTATATCATTTTAAAGACGCTTTGAAGGAATTATTCAAAAGGGAAAAAGTCCAACACAGGAATTGCTTTATGACTGGGGTACAACAAACTGCACTGTCCGTGATCTCACTGACCTACTTCTGAAGAATGACTTCTTGACCGCAGCTTCACTTTTGCCCAATGGTAACGCATTTACAGTGACATTTGTGTTTAAAGACATTTTCGTGGAGTGTAAAATTCTCTTCAGAGTCAGGATTGTTTATATTATTTCTCTGATAATGTACAGGTCTCATTATAGATTATATATTCAATCTTCTGTACCTAAGCTGGCCACACACTAGAGCGATTATCGGCCTGATCACACAAAAATCGTTGTGTGTGGGCAATATATTTTTTTTAAACGGCAATAAATCCCACAGAAAACGCTAGGATCTGATTATCTCAGGACTGATAATCGGACCCTCCCTACGATTGTTTTAAGCTGCCTGGTGTGCCTTCTCTTTCTTTGTTAAATAACTTTCTGGACTGTCATTTACCACAGAGGGAGAGAGGACATGGCACTGCAGAACACCACACACTGACAGGTTGCAGCACAGTGTCTGGGGGCAGTGAAGCATCAGTCCAGTCTGGAAGAGAACTGAGGAGACTGCACACACCACAGGAAACTCCTGCCATTATTGACAGGCGGCCCGTGCAGCCAATCATCTGCCCTCTGTCAATAGCCTCTGCAGTGTGTGGTGCTCATTTTTTTCCTAGGTGAAAATCAGCCCGTTTATCGGCCATCAAATGGTGGGAACGTTCGTCGCTCTAGTTTGTGGCCAGCATCCATCATGCTAGTAGGGAAAAGCATTTTTCCTTCAGGAAGTGGTATAAAATAATGCTGTTAGGGGAAAGAGGGGTGTCCTTATTCAAGCTATCATTTGAAAAACATTTTTACACCAATATCAATTCAGCTATATAATAAATATTAATATCTTTCATGGTTTTTTTTTCCAGTAGAACGTGTGAGAAATCCAGTGTGTCCCACAATTCCTATAGAAGAATGTCAGACAAAACAAATGACAGCAGATTCCTCTCATAAAACAAAGCAGGGAAATCATGTCTCTCAAAGCACAGATCCAAAGGAGAATGACGAAGAAATAGGTACTGAACAGTCATATTGTTACGTACTTTGTATTGGGATTTGGATTGGGATTTATCTTTCAGATTTTCTATACCATATAAATTTGGCATACAGTTTTCAAATCTTCTTCTATATGGATACAAAATACTTGCAAAAATTATCATGTTAAAAGATGTTCTTTTGCCTTTAAAGCATGGCACAGAGCTGTTACTGGGGTTTTAAACACCACTGTGTGATCCATTTCTTAGGGATAAAAGTGTGTGTATGTGTATAGATATAGATAAGTCTTCTTGAGTGACTCCTTTCTACTGCATCTATCCTAACTAACTTTGAGCACCAGAAGCAAGTTATCTTTTTTACATGGAGGAGTGACAGACTTTTCCATTGATATATATCCTTATGTTGAGGAGAGCACTCCAAACTTTTAATTGATATATAGACTCTGTTGCCTACCTCAGCCTGGCATTGGCAGATTACATACCTGCAAATATATGATAAGCCCTAACTAATACTCTCCTAATACTGTCATAGGGCTGGATCAGGAGCAACGTCCGTCTTATATGCTGTCTTAAAGACCACATATACGCAATCTACGTAACAAAACGATACATAGATTACGTAAATTAGTTACCACGCATGCGCAGTATCTATATTCGTCAACTGACGGATTTACTATGGACGACGGCGGTTGTTCTGGATCCAGCCCATAGTCCCTATACTGGGTCATATATCATGTATTTTTAAATTGAGAGCTCACTCACCACAGAGGTCCCCAAGTCCTCAATAGCTACTCTGGAACAATACCCCCTCGTAGTCACCCCAACACTCTTGCATCAACCAGTTGCAAACCATGACATTCTATCTTTAAAATAAAACACAGAGTTTCCCCATACATTTCATAGCTGTACATTGTGACTGGTCACTAAAATTGTCCAATAACATAATGTGAATTACAAACAGCACTATGTGATCTTGTAAAACAGTTCTGGGATGGAAGACTTAAGCAGCAGAAATTGATCATGAAAACTGTTGCCTTTGTTTGGTATTACATACTATACATAATACTTTGTGTTTTCCTATTTCAGGATTTGGTGTTTTTTCTTTTAATGAACTGAAGAGAATTACAAGAAATTTTGATGATCGTCCAGTTTCTGATGGAGGAAACAAGCTTGGAGAGGGGGGCTTTGGAGTTGTTTTTCAGGGACAATTAAAGGATAAAAAAGTAGCTATAAAAAAGCTAACAACTGTAAGTTTTAATTTCCTTGTCTGCATTTTGTGCTTTTATTCCCAACTCCTGCTCAGAAACAAGGACAAATAGATTGTGTTACAAACTTTTTTATATATACTGGCTTCTAATGACATTGGATGACAATGATCCTAGGCATTAGGGCATTCGCCCAGTGTGGAAACTGAAACAATAAACATCAGCTGCTATGCCAGAATATACCAATAATGGCTAATGGAATTTTAGCTTACTGTTAAGATATGGTTGAATTGCAATTTGTCAGCCTTCAATTCAAATTGCTCCCTTTTAGTAAGCGGTGCATGTGCGAGCAGAGAAATAACAGGGCAGAATTCTGTATCCACAACTGTACTAGATCTAAACTCTGACCATGGGGCAGAACAGAGCAGGAATCAGACCGCACCATGGTTCCAGACTTAATAACGACAGCTAATTTACATACATGCTGCATGGGAAAATCTGTCCGTGGGAGTGTACTGCACATGCGCGCTGCAGATGTCACACATTGTAACGTGTACGTATGTTGTGCGTAACTCCGTACGCTAGGGCGTTATATCCCTATGCAATTCGATTTTATGCATTGTGTGTGGAGTGAGGCATTTAAATTGTACAGTATGGGCTGGGTTAGGCACTTGCGTACGACAAGGTGATACGTACAACCAGAGATACGCAAGGAAAAGTTAAGATAGGGTTATGAACACACAAACTTGAGTACGCATGTGTACATAAAACCATCTTAGGTCTGGATCTGGCCCCATCTCTCTTGTACAGAGATCTTAATGTGAGGTGAGCTGCCGTAACTCTGTACAAGTGAGGGGAATTCCTCCTTTCACCCTTATAGGTCCAGCATCGGATCTCCACTGCTACTGTGGTTATGGTTCTGGCCCATAGTTATTATATCTCTTGTTTCCTATTTGTCCATTCCTTAATGATTACTGATAGAATAAACCTTAGATCAGATTTATTGTAAAAGCGATTTGCCTACATCTTATGCTGTGTATAAATTTATAGATAACATAACTGTTTTAACATTTTTGCTGAACTTTATGGCTTTCATTGTTTTGTAAAACTGATATAATGTAATGTGATCTGTTTCTTAGATTGATGATTCAAGTCTACAGGACCTTAGAGATCAATTCCATCAAGAAATAAAAATAATGGCTAAGTAGGTATAAAATCTACAAAATTTATATAAAGCGCTAATATGTCATTTCTGCAGGGTGAAGAAGAGCATGCGAAAAACCAATCTAGACCTCCCACTGTATAGTATTTATTTGGGGGTGGCCGTGATACTTTGGGCCTGATCCAGACCTACGCTCGCATGCGAGCTAACGCTGATTGTAAGCGTAAAAACGCACTGCGCACAGTGACAACTTCCGGTCGCACCAAAGACCTTTTGGTAGCGGCGATTCTGGCGTCCGTATTGTTTGCGTTTTTTCCGACGACAGGGCGTGTTTATAGTACGAAGTTAGTACGGACGCTGGAGTTAAGGAATGTAGGCGGAGGGAGCCATTTAGATTGTACAGTATGGGCGTGCTAAGCGTCGTTTATACGTAATGAACGTACAGACGGCCGCAGAAACGAACACAAAAGTTAGGGTAGGGTTTTGCTGAGCGTATGGATGCTAAACTAGGTACGAGCAAGGGGAGTGCCTATTGATTGACTCCTCCCTGAAATCAAGATGGTTTAGCCCAGTAGTAACTTTTCTCTCTTATTTTCAAACTATGCATCAGGACCAGTATCACTAGGAAGAAAAAATACTGATAAATACTCAGCAATACAATCCAAAAACACAAAGAATGCAGCACTTCATTTTATCAGGAGCACAAAAATGTGGGACCAGGAGTGAAGAGTTAATGTCAAGGCATGGTAATGTTATCTCTATTTGATTTACACGCAGGCATAGATAACATCCTGGACACCTTTTAAAGCTTTTCAGACAGTGCCTGGGTGGCCTCATTATGGGCCGTATGCAGGTCTTTAAGGCTGCGTATACGCAATCTATGTTGCAAGAAGTAACGTAGATTACGTCACAAATTTACTGCACATGCGCAGTAGCACTTTTCGCAGAACTCCGGCCTCAATTGCATTGCGGACGGAGCTCTGAATCCGGCCCTATATCTCTTGTTTCCTATTTGTCCAGTCCTTAATGATTATTGTTAGAATAAACCTTAGATCAGATTTATTGTAAAAGCGATTTGCCTACATTTTATGCGGTGTATAATTTTATAGATAACATAACTGTTTTAACATTTTTGCTGAACTTTATGGCTTTCATTGTTTTGTAAAACTGATATAATGTAATGTGATCTGTTTCTTAGATTGATGATTCAAGTCTACAGGACCTTAGAGATCAATTCCATCAAGAAATAAAAATAATGGCTAAGTAGGTATAAAATCTACAAAATTTATATAAAGCGCTAATATGTCATTTCTGCAGGGTCCCACCACCCACCATATACAAAAGGGCCCCTAAATAAGAAGAGCATGCGAAAAACCAATCTAGACCTCCCACTGTATAGTATTTATTTGCGGGTGGCCATGATACTTTGGGCCTGATCCAGACCTACACTTGCATGCGAGCTAACGCTGATCGTAAGCGTAAAAACACACTGCGCATACCAACAACTTCCGGTCGTACCAAAGACCTTTTCGTAGCGGCGATTCTGGCGTCCGTATTGTTCGCGTTTTTTCCGACGACGGGGCGTGTTTATAGTACGCAGTTAGTATGGACGCTGGAGTTAAGGAATGTAGGCGGGGGGAGCCATTTACATTGTACGTTGTGGGCGTGCTAAGCATCGTTTATACGCAATGAACGTACGGATGGCCGCAGGAACGAACACAAAAGTTAGGGTAGGGTTTACCGAGCGTATGGATGCTAAACTAGGCACGAGCAAGGGGAGTACCTATTGCCGTGCGTCGGTGGTACGTTTGGCGATAATACGCTAAGCACACCAGCGTAGGTCTGGATCAGGCCCTTTGTGCTTAATAGGATGTCAGTCACTGTCTTTCATCCCCATAGGGGCGGATTTTTACAGTAACAAATAACATTATGTGTGTCTGCTGTATTTTTGTTAATGTTGTAACAAATGTAAATGAATAAATATTAAAAATGAATATTCTTGTAGAATTGTAGCAAGGAATTGATTAATTGCAATGTGCAGCAGTGGCCTCCACAAGTTATTTGCCCAGGGCACCCCACAAATCTTATTTCAGCCCTGCCCCCATGTCTTCAGTAATACTTGTATTTTCTCTTCCTCATACATTTTACAGCTTTTCTCATTTCTCTTCTCTGTTTTGTTAGGGTTTGTATATTATGGTCTCACTAACCACTAACCATCCAAAATCATCTAACATGTAAAAATAAAAATATAAATATAAGGGTTAAATTTGGGGCAGCACAGTGGCTCGGTGATTAGCACTTGTGTCTCACAGCGCTGAGATAGGTCATGGTAGGTTAATTGGCTGCTACTAAATTAACTCTATAATTAACCCAAGTGTGTGTGTATTAGGGAGCTTAGATTGTAGCTTTAGTGGGGAAGGGGCTGATTTGAATGTGAAATATTCTGTACAGTGCTGCGTAAAATGTGTGGCACTGTATGTACTTCTTATCTACTACATTTAAACACAGTCACAAGTTATCATAAATATGAAAAAAAAATCAGTGTTTTAAAGGCAAAAATTTGTGTTGTTAAAATATTTAGTTTAATTAAGCTGGACAGTAGTTTGAACACCCACAAAGTGAATGTCCTGCTTTTTTATGTCAGTCTTATTGGGCCGTATGCAGAGCTATGGGCACATTGCGTATGCGCCTGGAGTTTACCGATATGTGTTTCTGCGCATGTGCATAATTTTGTAACGCCATCTAGGTTTTTAAGACCGCGTATACGCAATCTACGTTGCAAAAAGAAACGTAGATGGCGTTACAAAATTACTGCGCATGCGCAGAAACACATATCGGTAAACTCCAGGCGCATATGCAATGCGCCCGGAGCTCTGCATACAGCCCATTATCCTTGGTAACTGTAAAAGTAGAGGCCCCTATTCTACTCCGGTTATTCAGTCAGGACACAATGAAAGAGTATATTGGCTGTAGGCTGTAGGTGTACATTTAGCATTTCTTCTATGACTTGTAAGATGGGCATGTTTTTATTAAACCATACCTTTGCTTTCATAATAGGGTGGGAAATTCTTCAATTGTTTGGTTTATTTAATCATGCAACGTTTTCATTCACTGTACATTGTTTTCTCTGTTAAATGCATTGCCAAGTCTTCTTTTAGTCTTCTCCACACATAAAATATCTGCTACGTTTCACATATGTTGTCCACTGGTCTCTTTAGCAGTGTAGACACATGCTTGAGGTAAGACTGTAGGTTGCACAACCATTTAGTTGATGTTATGTTATTTATTTTTAGTACTAATTGTTCCTTAAAGTTGTAAGCAAGTAATATTTATTCTCAATAATGTTTTATAAAACGTACCTCTAAATTATGTTTTTAGCTTTGGAAAACAAGGAGTGTAGCTGCTATTATTTATTCTGATTAGTATATATTGATATAAAACATACAAATTAAGTTTTATTTTATATATTGGTAGATGTCAACATGAAAACATTGTAAAACTTCTTGGTTTTTCCGATGATGGCAACCACTACTGCTTGGTTTACACATATATGTGTAATGGCTCTGTGCTAGACAGACTGGCCTGTCTGGTAAGTATTTCCATTGATATAATTATTGTTATTTGAATCTATCTATAGTATATATATATGGGCCGAATCCAGAGTTAATAACAAGAGGGTACTTACATATTGTGGATGTTGTTACATACGGATATACTTGTTATGAGTGTACATGCTTATGGGCTGCTTTCTGCATCAGGACACAGCAATATATATGCTGCATTCCGATGGTAATGGCCTCCGACAGCGGTGGTTACAGGGGGCAGGAAGACCAATGCTGATCGTACAGTTAGGTCTTGGCTAAGCCCTTAAATACAATACAGCATTACGTACATGCCTAATTTTATCTAGGGCTGATGTGTAAGATTTAAAGTAGGGTTTAGAAGGGGTTTGCATTGGAGGGGAGTATATTCCCTTTGTATGCATGAACTATAGGATCACGCACATGGATGTCCATTCTATACGAAAAGACATATGTGCCTTCGATCTCACTTCATTCTGGATCCGGCCCAATATCCTTAAGTACTGATATCATTGATGTTCCATAGCTTTATTTAGCTAGGAATTTGTATTACGTTATTCCTAGGCCCCGAGGCTTTATGTGCATACTAAGTTAAATGTGTTTACACAATTTAGTTTATGAAGGCAACCAGATATTTGTATATATTGCTGCTCAAATTGTGTGTAAGTATTTACAATATATATTAAACTACCTAAAACACAGGGAAATAATTGTAGAAATAATTTTTTGTTAACAACACACTGGTGGATACATGTTTAGATATCTAATAGAAAATGGTAAATCTTCCCTTCTTACAGAATGACACCCCTCCATTGTCCTGGCATAGGAGATGCAATATTGTACTTGGAACAGCACAAGGTATCAAATATTTACATGAAAACAATCATGTTCACAGAGACATCAAGAGGTTTGTATTATGTGAAGAGTGTGTGGGTGTTCTTTACATTCATGGAGCTGGGCCAGTGACAGTGTCCCAAATCTCAATAAGATACTTCTGAATATGACAGAAACACCAGCTGCATTGTTACTTATTTTAGTTTATAATAGAATTATCAATGCCACTTTTCTTGCATCAAAAATTTCCGAAATGAATGTTATTGATAATAATGGAGCGGATCCTGACCCCTGCACGCTTTCCGCATGTGCAGGGGTTTGAAATTTCATACGGAAAAGGGGAATGAACATCCCCTGTCTCGCTCCCCTCTCTCATTTGCAAATTGTGTGGGCCCGATTAAATTACCTAAAAATCCTTCACCGGCGTATTTTTAACGCAATTTTTTTTTTAAATTACTGCCGATATTTTTTTTTTGCTATTCAATTATTTTTTTCCGTTAAAAATACGCCGTTTTTTTTACCGATAGCGTTAATAAAAAATCCGCCCCTATGAGAGGTGCGGATTTTTAACGCTGCCCTATCTTGTGCCCCAACAGGGCATGCTGATGCTTGTAGAACTTTTAACGTTCAATTGCCGGCGAAGGCATCGTGTTTTTTCCGACGCAATCTTTTTGAAAACTTCGCCGGCAATTGAATCGGGCCCTGCGACTTACTCTGCATACGGCAGCCTTAAGTCACAAGAGCAGATCAGCGTCCGGACCTAAACCCACCAAGACTGTAAAATGATAATGCTTCCGGAGGAGAAGCTCCTTTCATTTGTACCCTATGCCATCCCAACTAGGTTCCGTACAATAGGTGTTACATGCATGAAACACACGTAACATGCGCCCTTGCCTCCAAACACCCCACTTACACAATTAATGTAAGTGGGTTAACGTATTTAACATGTAACATATTGATAAATATAAGCTTTGTAAGAAAATGGCGGCGCAGCCCGGAGATCCAGCTGTACCACATGCAGGCTGCTCCCCAATGAGAAGCTGGAAGCGGGCAAGGTGATTTTGCCGCCTAGTATAATGTAGCTCTGGAGAGCATGTCCAGAATCCAAGCCACATTCCCGCTAGAGTCATGCCTGCGGAGGGCCGTACCAAATTATTTTGGGGGGCCTTATACGGCCCTTGGACCAGAGGTTCCCCACCCCTGGGCTAGGGGTTTATTTTGAACAATGTTTTTACCAGCATGTTCCCCTATTAAAACAATATTGTGTTTCTTCAAGTGCAAATATTCTACTGGATGATGATTACACTCCCAAAATTTCTGACTTTGGGCTAGCAAGAGCGACTGGGCATTTGGCACGTACTATGATGACAGAAAGAATTGTTGGAACTACAGCCTATATGGCTCCAGAGGCCCTGCGAGGAGAAGTCACTATAAAGTCTGATATATTCAGCTTTGGTGTGGTAAGTAACTATGCTAATGCTGACTTTATATAATGATAAGACTGTTCTTTTGCTATCAGATGGGTGTGGGTCGCCGTAAAGCAAACGATCCCTGCTACAGTGAAGACGGAGCTGCAAATGGTAAGTCTAAATTTTACCCTAACCCTTCCATGATCCTAACCCTCCCTTCTCTGCAGCCTGACCCTAACCCTAAGACTCCCCTCCCTGTAGCCTAATCCTAAGACTGCCCTCCCTGTAGCTTAACCCTAAGACTTCCATTCTCGCAGCCTAACCCTAAGACTCCCCTATCTGCAAGCTGACCCTAACCTTCCCCTTTCATTACCCTAACCCTCCTTTCCCCAGATCCTAACCCTAAAATTCCCCAGAGAGTGTTATTCACCTGTCCGGTGGCGACTACAGATGCGACGGGTCCGTAGGCTTCCAAAAAATGAATGGGTAAGTATGCCGATCAGCATACTTACCCATTCTGAATTCTAAACTTTGAAAATGGCTGCCTTTTGAAATAGAGACAGCCAAAAATGAGCTTTAGGCTGTCTCTACTTTTAAAGCTGTCTCTACTTTTAAAAGACACCATTAGCGGAGGCGGCTTGCACCTTTCTCAGACATTTGTTTGAATATATCAGTTTGTCAGAGTTTTACATTTTAATAAACTTCATCCTGCCCAGGAGCATAATTGTATCTGTAAGTGTATGAACTGTCTATACAAACTGCAAGTAAAAAGAATGCAGCAAACATAACCATTTTAATTTGAAGTACACAACACTTCTATGGGCCTGATTCAATCACGGCCCGAGATAGACAGGAAAATGTTCGCGGTGCGCGTTTTCCCGTCTATTGGGGTACCCGATATTTATACGCATCTCTATGAGGTGCATATAAAAATAGAAAAAAAAATTTTGCACAATTATCATCGCACCGCAAAATACGCAGGTGCGATGCTATTGAATCAGGCCCTTTGAATTTCTACATCAGTCTGTTATGTTGTCATGGCTTGGGATGGAGTTTGTTTAATATACATGGACTTACGAATGCCATAGGGCTACCTAATCTATCCCTGTCCGCATCCCCCCACCCTCCTCGGCTAATCTAAACCCCTCCCACTTCTACTTAATCACACCCCAAGGCGGCATTATGCCGCCTCTTGCTATTGAAAATATTCTGTGCGATCTTTAAAGACGGCATGGAGGCAATCTACATACCTAACTGGTAAATGACCTACTATGCATGCGTAGTAGGTCATTTACTAAAGATACGCAACTAAGAAGCATCTTTGGTGTGAATCCGGTCCTATATCCAGAAAAATACACAGAGAAAGCTGAGCTTTAGCCTAGGTGTTCTGGTTTCCAGCCTCATATGTACTTCCTGTCACTCAGCTGCCAATTGGAAAAAAAAAGAAAGCTAATAAACAATAATTATTATATAACTAGCTTTTCTTTGTTCAGTGTTAGTTGCCTGTTATGTTCTGTTTGTTTATTCTGTAAGTGTTTTTGCAGATCTGAGTCTTGTTTACAGAAAGTGAAATGACTAGACTCTATTTCCCCCTTGATAACCACCAGTACAGTGGTTTAAATGCTGACTTGGCCTTTGTAATCATGTAATATAAAGAGAATCTCTTTACAGCTCTCCCCATTGTCATACATTTTTAAGTGTCTCAGAACTGCAGTTAAAATGAAATTTTAATCTCTCATTATTATAATTTATTTAGATTTTTTTGTGATTGTCACAACAGCATATTTCTGTGACATTAAATAGAACAAAATGGATTTGAATGAATGAATTATTTCCTAGGTATTGTTGGAAATAATATCAGGACTTCCACCATTTGATGAGGACCGCAATCCACCTCTACTTGTAAGTTGTAGTATTGTTTTGTTTTTATTAGTTATATTGCGTTTAAACAAAGCATAATCATTGCAGTCCAATACAAATATTGATTAATTGACAAATTACTTTTAACAATAATTTATTTCTGTATTGCAGCTTTTTCATATTTTTTAAAAAACATTTAAGTCCCAATCACTACCTATAAATTTAAATCTTGTATGAAAATCTTAATGAGGTGTAAAGTATGCTAGAACTAAGTCCTTCTATAGTAAGATTTCTCGGTTAGATCATAAATGTTATTGTACAGAAATTTGTCTTGGGAGACCAATTATCACAAACTTCTATCTTTCGTTCAGCCAAATTAATGGATCATTGGAAATGTTTTCAATCCTATACCAGGTGGCATGTTGTAATGTCTCGTGTATTCTAGTTTTAAGAGTTTTCGAAAGTGTCACAATGTATCTTTCCCAACAACTGAAGAATGCCTCTACCATTCTTTCTTTCTACAGGATGATTGCTAGGAAGTCCATTTTAAATAAAAAAAATGATTTTTCAAATCATTTAAGTGTTGAAAATGTTTTATTTTTCCATTGTTACAGGATAGATTTCTTTACTGCCACATTTATGTACATCAATAGACGCCTGTTATTTGTTTTTGCTTTTCTTATCTACTGCCTAGTCACCATTATTAAATATAAAACAAGAGGTGAGTGTACTGGGTGCCGGGATAGGTATATATTTATCCTTGTTAGTTAGAGGAGTTAATATTCTCCTTTTGAGATTTATTTATCATTTTTGTTTTATTAAGTTTGTCATTCACCCCATTGCCCAATTACTTACCCCATCACCATTTGCATTATTCCCTATCCTGGTGCCCAGTACACTCACCTCTTTGTTTATATCCTGTTATAGTAAGTGAGGTGGCACTTACTGAGTTGTCAGAGGCAGCCCCACGCCCTGTTTTAGACCTAAGCGCCTTTAGATTCACATTACTTTACTTTAAATTAGTCACCATTATTAGTTATTTGCTGCATATCGCATACGAATACTTTGACAGCAAGACCTTAATGATCACACCAAGGCTGTTAAAATGGTGGCAGAACAAAGTTTGGATTGGTCAGTGTTAGGAATCCCTGTCTATGCTGTACTTTAGTAAAGAACACGGAAACAGAGTTGGACCAATTTAAGGCGCATTCATTTCTAATTATCTAGTAGGAGCAAAATAGGTAGTAAAATGTGTAGCAATAGTGTGACAGACAAAAATGATCATTTATGTCTGTCACACTATTGCTACACATTGGATGTTTTAATTATTCTGCAGCAATTCTACACTTTGCATCTATGCTCAACTAT
Organism: Limnodynastes dumerilii; assembly: GCA_011038615.1. Lineage (NCBI taxonomy): Eukaryota > Metazoa > Chordata > Amphibia > Anura > Limnodynastidae > Limnodynastes > Limnodynastes dumerilii. The sequence goes on along the minus strand of WWET01000062.1, from coordinate 426,878 downwards.
ATGGATATGTGATCACTGTTTGTGGTATTGTTTGCTACATTATTGCTACACACTGGAAGATACAACAATTTAGCAACAATTCTGTAACTTGCATTCATGCTTAACTATATGGATATGTGACCATTTCCTTTGGTGCTCCTTCTCTATCGATATTCACTTTGGGGTATCGTTGTATTGTAAGCAGTGAATTTTATATTTGTTTATATATTTCACCTTTTATTCATGCATATAATTAAAAGCTATGTTTTATTTACATTTTCTTCACCTCCTTTGTTTATCACTGGCCTCTTCACATATAGGACAGCCAAAATAATATAGTACCTATTTTGCTCCTACTAGATAATTAGACATTAGCGCACCTTAAATTGGTCCAACTCTGTTTCCATGTTCTTTACTTATCTAATTTGGGACCAATGTGGCAGCACCCATCTTCTATATGCCATTTTTGGCAACGAACTGCTTAAGTTGAATACACAATTGTATATTTAATTCACTAAGGTTCTCAATTACATTAGGGAACCAATCAACTTAGCAATTCATATTCATACATGCGAATGATTTATCTCTTTTGAAGAGGGTACTGTTATTTTGTTAGATGTGACTATATGTCCTTTTCTAGTCTACTGAGCTGCACTGTGCGGTCTTGTATGTTTCCAGGTTCTGCAATTCTTGTGAATTGGGAACTGGCTACATTTTTGAATTTACCTACCGGTATGCTGTACTTTATCATACCGTAGTCATAATTGCTACAGCCATGTTTTGACTAATGTATACGTTAAATGTGGTCCCATTGGATGGTTTAAAACAGATTTCTGAGTTTGATTAAATTAACGGATCTGAAATTTTTAACATACTCAACATTCATGATGCATACAGTCTAATTCACCTACTGGAGCATAAGTGATGACCACTGTATGATGTTGTTTAAGTCATGTAATGCTGCAACCATTATTGAACTCTCTTCTGCCTGTGGAACATACAATAGTTTTGTAAATGTAAGGCATGCATAGCACAGAATATACTTTTTCTAGATGATTTTGTGTATGTCAGGATCAATCTGAAAACCTGAACCAAAATTCAGTAATTCCACAGCTTTTCCAGCAACGGTGGCCAATCCATTTTAGGAGGACATTAAATGGAATCCCTGTTTTGTAAAACACTTTTCCCTTGATGCTATGCGTTGAAACATACATTGATAAACTTATGATATTTCTGAATCAGCTTAACTGTCCTCACTCTTCTGCCTTTACTTGCATGTATTCTCCCACCTAATTTAATCACTTTACTGATCTCAATCATAAATTGCTCTGTGACTAGATCATATAAGCCATAAAAAGCACTTTAACTTTTTTTTATATGTACCTCTCCCCTTCCCCTTAAAATAACAAAACTTCTTATTAAAAATGATTGATTAAAAATAAAAAAGCACTTTTCCCATTTAATGTGTTTATTTATCCCTCTGATATATTTTAAGCTTTGTTTGTTCCAAACTGTAAACATCTTGGAATATGTTGGTGGTATACAGACAAGAATACATTAAAATGAATTTGGCATTTGCCACAGAAGTTTTATTAAAAGGAATAAAAATGTATGGACAATTTGATGCACAGTGGTTTCAATATAAAACTTTTTGGCAAACAAGTCTTGAGTGTCTGCTCTAATTAATTTGTTGCTTTCTCTAAAACTTATTAACATTTCTTTCATAGCTTGACATTAAGGAAGAAATTGAGGAGGAGGAAAAAACACTTGAAGACTATGTTGACAAAAAGATAGAGGAGATAGAATTCCATGTAGTAGAAGAAATGTACTCCATTTCTTGTCAGTGCTTGAACCAAACGAAAAACAAAAGACCAGACGTTAACACGGTACCTGATGCTTTTCATTTGTATCTATTTATACTGAAATGTGTAAGTTCTAATATTTACTTTTCTTTCTTTGACTTTACAGGTGCTTCTTGCATTGGAGGGTATAACTTGTACCCATTCTGGTTCCTGATTTATGCATTCTATTTATGTAAATATGACAGTTGTTATTTAAACCTTTCAGTTTATAAATTCAAATCCGTTTTCTCGGGAAATGCCACCATCACTTTATAAGATAGTGTTTAGTACATAAAAGTATGGTAGGACAAGTCATTTTTAGACATGGTGAGTGTACCAATCCTTAAATTACACATCCCAAAGTCTATCTATATTGTATAGTCTTTTTAGTTCCATGAAAGGTGCATTGCTTGATTGATATAAAATAAGGAGCTATTGCTGCTAGTAATAGTCCCCTTACTGACTTTCTGTACATGTATTGATTGAACTTAAAATGACTGAATATGTCATTGCAGTAGTTTCCAGGCTCAGTAAACTAGTAGAGAAGGCTCTGTAGAAAGCAATCTTTAATAACGGAGCACAGACTAGAACCCTAAGAGCAGTTTCAATTTTGCAATAAAGAGAAATGTATGCATGCTTATACTGCATATGGATAAGAACAAATATCGTTTCAAAGTTTAATAGATTTTGATGCATCTGCAAAATCTTTGGTTTTACCCCAGAGCAGAAAAATGATTATTCAGAATAGAATATGCTCCTGTTTGACAAAATACTTCACTTGAAAGTGAAAACAAACCTTATTTGAATGTTAATATTTTCCTCTAGCAAAATGATCTATTTATAAAGTGAATACAAAATAAAATGGAATATTTCACATACTATTACAAAGAGTATTTTTTTAACATCAATTCTTCCTAAAATGTTCGGCTTCCACCACTTCAGGATAGGTAAAGGAAGCTGGCTTTATGTATTCCGTTTTGGTTGCACTCTACATGAAAAGATCACTTACTGGATTATATGCCTTTTGAATGCAAATTAGTCATGAAAAATGAATCTACTGTGAATGTGCTAATTATGCAGTTTCACCTCATTTATGTCTGTTATTTTGGCAGTGACCAATAGATAATAAAAACTACATTTTCAAAACAAAACTTTGTTTAATAAAGAAACATTGGACCTGACCCATTCTTTGAAAAGAAATTTGATGGGGAGTAAAAGTAAAGCTGGTCAGTATCTGTGTGCTGTAATCAAAAAGTATTCTCCAAGCTTGCAAATAACATTAATTTGATTCCCCCGCTCCTTAAATTCAGTATGGTTTGCCCAAGTGTAAATTAAATATATCAGAAATTCAATAGCAGTTACCCAGTTAGCACTATAAAGTCTGTATGAGTGTGTAGGACTGAAACCAGGAGAATCAGCGCATCAGCTTTTGAAAAGATCAGAATTTAAAATTTAGTTTTGTGTAATTATATCTGTACCATCAGGCTTTAATATAAACA
>WWET01000062.1:345628-358309 GCA_011038615.1 Limnodynastes dumerilii | reverse complement strand
TTTATATATATATATATATATATATATATATACTCTTTAGAAGTACCTGCTGATGTGTGAATCTGTCTGATTATAGCTGACGTTGGTGGACTTTTGGCATTTCATTTTTTTTCTCTTTACTGATCAAGAGCAATCAAGGTATATTTTCTGTTCGTGTTAGTAAAGTGAAAAGGGACATTAATACATGAAATTAATACTCTTTAGAAGTACCTGCTGATGTGTGAATCTGTCTGATTATAGCTGACGTTGGTGGACTTTTGATGTAGCATTTTTTTTCTCTTTACTGATCAAGAGCAATCAAGGTATATTTTCTGTTCGTGTTAGTAAAGTGAAAAGGGACATTAATGTTAAACATGAAATTCTATGATTAAAAAATGACTATTGCTATATGCATTTCAAATGTTTCTGGTGCAAAATGCAAGCATTCTTGTCATACACCATAGGTAATGGGGAGAAAGCCAATAAGAAGCTGCTACCTTAATAGACTGTAATTGGCACTTTCAGAGCCAATTCCACATCTACTGTAACAGCTAATTACATTTTCCCCATCAGAATGCTAGCAGATGAAACAACTAGATCATTCACTGCTTCATTATCTACAGAATTATCTCATATCATTCAACAAAACATCAATACAATATGTAACACGATAACATTATATTTCACTTGCAGATATGCTTAGGGTCTCCCTATTAATACCTTATTTGTAAATTAAATTGAGACATAATAATTAACTAAATAACTACATATGCATGTAAGATGTTTTTTTTTACTATTATACGGTATCCTTTATCGTCCTGAAAATTGTTTACATTTTTTTTAAGTAATAATTATATGGGAATTATTATTATTATTATTATTATTATTATTATTGTTTTATTTATAATAAGCCACAAGGTGTCCCCAGCGACGCACAAAATACAGTACAGACATACAGGGTAGGGATAGACCGCATAGTAAATAATAAAATGCAATATAAGTATAAAAATACAATAAAGTGAAGCAAGCACAGACAGCAAGGCAAAATGCAAGGTGTCAAGCTTGGCAGATCAGGGAGGAGGGAGTAGAGCCACCAGTTGGGGACAGGGAAAAATTATAGCAGAGGGGCAAAGGGCAAGAGGGTATGAAATTCCTTCCCCACCACTCCCCCCGAGTCGTGTGGGAGGAAACAACACTTGGATGAAGGGCCCTGCTCACGTGAGCTAACTCTTCCTTCCCCCTCCTAATGTCTTGGGTAAGTTCATTCCTCCAATGAACTTACCCAAGACATTAGGGGGGGAGGAAGTTAACTGCTGGTGTGAGCGGAGGAGAAGGGGAAGAAAGGTAAGGAGGGATAGATGTAGAATGCAGTGAGGATGTTAAGTGTAGGAGAAACAGGCTAGCCTGAACAGGTGTGTTTTGAGTGAGCACTTGAAGACCTGAAATGTGGGGGAGAGTCTGACTAAAGAAGGGAAGTCATTCCAATGCAGTGGTGCAGCACGGCAAGTCCTGGATACGGCGTGAGATGTGGTTATTAGTAGGGAGGTCATTTATATATGTGATTTATATATGTTACACTTTGTCAGTGTTAGTTTAACCTATATTATATTTAGCATTGGCAAACATGGCTCTCTTTAAACTAGTTTAGATAACTGTGTTTTAATAATTGCTTTTTAAGCTAATTATTGTTGAGTTATACTCCCTACCTGGTTTGAACGGCAGCAAGAGAACAGTCTTGTAGAAAAACACCTTATAGCTTTTATATGATGATTTAACTTGTTGTTTGCCAAAATGAAGATTATTGGGTCTGCACAGCTGCTTATACTGCATCCAATCAGAGAAATCTGATAGAGCGCAAAAATCAAACTGATGTTTCTTGAGTCTATGGAATAGTTAAATCTGTAAACCAGGATTACCATGATCATCACATGATATGGAACAAATGCAACAACAAACACCAACATAGTGACTGAAATAAGCATGAATGGCTTTTTGATTCGCTTAGTATGACATTGATTTTTAAGGTGGTTTAAGACTCGTAGGGAGCAGAAATAACATGTGAATATAACAGTACCTGGAACACAAAAACCAAATGCAAACCTGAATACTGTAATGGGAACTAGAAAACTCATTGGCTCCTCTATGTAATCCAAACATGCTAGAATTTTTTCTGCATTCTGCTTTGTTAATATGTAACAAATGTCAGGGATTGATTCAATAAATATAAATAGCCATATTGCTATGGTGCAGAATTTAGCTTTTTTCTTACCCCACCATTTTATTGAGGATAAGGGATGCACAGAACAAAGGTATCTGTCGAAACTGATGAGCATTAAGAAGAAAATACTTCCATAGATGTTGATGTTGAAAAATATTCTCCTCAACTGGCAAAATGCTGGTGCAGAATACAAGGATTTATTAGTGCTGAAATAAATAGAGATTGGAACAATAATAATCCATGTAAAATCACACAATGCAAGGTTGAATAGAAAAATAGTACTACTTTTCCATGATTTAGTGTATTGGGTATAATTGACCAGAACAGTTATATTTCCCAAAAATCCAAACACTAGTGCTATGAAGCACATCCCGATAAGAACATAGCAGTACCAGTCCAGCTTCTCCACCGATGAGCAGAAAAAAGAAATGCAGGTCGTATTGTCTTTCTTCCATGAGATGGTCCCTGTTGTAAGAAAGAAGAGCAAATATTTTATTTTGTTTTATTTTTGGGATACTATTCACAACATTTTCTTAATAAACAAATTGTTTATCTGTAACTTAAAGTAATATAAGAGTCTCGTAGATGACTTCATAAACAATTTTATGCCATTCAAGTTATACACTTATTATATACCTCTACCTTCAGCAATCCTACACCACAAAGCAGGGATTGGGTAACATGCAGACCTCTGAGATTTTACCTGTTACCACTAGTTCAGTTGTTTAGATAGCATGTAACATTTGTCTAATGGGGTCTGGTATAGAATATCAACAGGTCAAAATGTCCACATTTGAGTATTATGTTAGTATTTGTAACATCTGTACATTTTATGTAATGCAGGCTCAGAAATGTAATATGTATATAATATGTAATATATGTAATACATAATACTCAACTGTCAACGTTTTGAGATGTCAAGATTTTGACTGTCAACATAACAACTGGAAAGGGTTTAATGTCTGGTCGTATGGATCCAAATATGAGTATTCAGTCTATTGTAGGGCCTTTTGCCTATGTCACTTGAATAAAACCTACTGTATTAACCTGCCAGTACATATATATGCAATAAATATTGTTTCTGTAAAAGTGCTATTTATTGCTTCTGACACTAGTTTTTGAAAACTCTACTGTATAAAATATGTTTGTATTGGCATGTTAGAATCCATTCATTTTTTTAAAAAATGTGTTTGTTAGATATTGGAAAAATGTAGCTATAATTTATAATACAGATGTTGTACCTTTAAACTGAATGTAGATTTTTGGGAGGGGGATTTAATTATATCATAAGTAGTAAAACATATATGTACGTTTATATTATCACTGTAACCTTATTCATAATTTCACATCTTACAATTTTAAGTTTATTCTTACTGTCCTATATATATATATAGATAGATAGATATAGATATATAAATATTTTTTTTTTAAACATTGTGGCAGGAATATGTAGTGTAGATTAAAACCAATCTTGGTGAATACTGTAAAGCTTTACTTACCGTTATATAATAATTGGGAGTTGTTGGTGGCAAATAATTTTTGGGTGCATTCTAGTAAAGTTGATGAATAATTTTCAGCCATATCACAGTAAGGTAAATTTCTGCATAAAGTTGTTGATTATAATATGAATTGCAGCCTCAGACGAGTGCTTGTTGCCTGCACAGGTCATTTCAATATCAACTAGTCTTCTCACCTATTGCAGAGACACAATACAACAGAGAATGACGCTCTCTGGATGTTGACTTTCAATTCTAATGGTTTTATTTGCTCAACAAAATTGGACATTTAAAATCTATTAAAATAAAATTGATAGTGGATGCTCAGCTTAAGCCATATTCCATATTTTGTTATCTAAAATAATTTTAATTACTTACACTTATGTTTGCATAATTGCTATGTACGTAGTGCTTAGTTTATATTCCCGGTTTTGTGCTTTCAGATGATGGCACAAGCAGTTTTTTAACAGAGGTTTCTGTACATGTGGGTACAGGAGATATCCGTAAATTAGGACCCACTCCTATGTGCCAGTTTTTAGTAATGTGGTTAAATATCTTGAAAACCTCAGGCTAATTTACGTGTGTGTGTGTGTGTGTGTGTGTGTGTGTTATGTGTGTGTGTGTGTGTGTGTGTGTTATGTGTGTGTGTGTGTGTGTGTATGAAGTGGCAGAACTGGCAGCAAAAAAACCATGAAATTGTATCTATGTAATGTTCTTTTATAATCTAAAAAGGCAGATATTAAATCATTAGAAACCATAGTAACAAGACTAAAGGAAAATGTTGACATAAACCCTTAATAAAACAAGAAAGGCTTTCTGATCATGCAATGAAACCTAAAAAGAGGAGCTTTACTGTGCATTAAAAAGCCATGCATTAAGTCAAGTTACGCATTTAGCATTATACATTGAAGTGTAAAATATCAGGCTAAAAACGTAAATGACTGAAAACAGAATAGAAGTTTATTCTTTTACTGTAGTTGATATTTATTCACTAATGTGTTTACAATAAAAGCTGAAACCTGTTTGTTCACATAATGAACCTGATCCAGACTTACTACAAGGGGGTGTTTTCTACTTGCTAGGATGTAAAATGGCTGCTTTTGGTAGTTAGAATTCCGTCCTGGTGCAAATTCCAATGGTGGGGCAGGAAGCGTTTGTGCTAAGTTCTGCTTATAGTACGTAAGGGCAGTGCAGAAATCTTAAAGTAGGGTCCAGGGATCGTAACTCGAGCAAAGGAAATGGACTTCCCTCATGGATTTTCGCTGCGTTTGGATCCCCATCACAGTGGCAGTTGTCTGTATTCTGACCAGTATAACTATTTAACAGCTGGATATAAAATACTAAAATATTGCCATAGTTTATTATAAATGTTTATTATATATGTATACAAATAACACTTTTTGATTACTTGAGAAGCACTGTTGACAACTAATGACAATATAATAGATTAGAACTAAAATGGTCCATGGCCTTTGTAACAAATCATACCAAGAAAGGCTAGAGGAACTAAACATGTATAGCTTGGAGCAGAGAAGAGAGAGGGGGGACATGATAGCAGCTTTCAAATACATCAAGGGTTGTGACCAGCTAGAGGAGGGTACCATTTTTCAAAAGAAAAGGTGTTTTAGAACACGAGGGCATGGATATAAACTGGAGGGTGGTAGATTCAAAGGAAATATGCGGAAAATTACTTCACTGAAAGGGTGATAGATAAGTGGAATATTCTCCCATCTGAGGTGGTTGAGGCCAATACAGTAGAACAATTTAAACATGCTTGGGATAAATATAAGGGTATTCTAAATTGTAAACCAAATTGAGGGTAAATAGGGTCTAGGGTCAGTATAGTTTTCAATAAACAAATGGGCAGACTAGATGGGCCATGTGGCTCTTCTCTGCCATCACTTTCTATGTTTCTATGTTAGATGCGTAGGATGAATATAAATTGCACAAACTAACCTGTTACCCCAACGTACATATTAGAAAAATGAGTATGCCATATATAAGAATGCTGGAAAACTGGAGATGTTGCCTATAGCAAACAATCAGATTCTAGCTCTCACTTGCTTTTTACATGCTAGAGAATGTCAGATCTGATTGGTTGCTGTGGCAACATCTCCACTTTTCCAAACCCGCAGCTTAGTAAATCTAGCCCCTAGTGTTATATAATGTTTGTTTGGAGCGCCGAACCTCTGTTTTGTTCCATATATAAGAACACTGAATGCAAGTAGCAACCAATGCTTGCGATTAAAAAGGGTTGGGAGTGCAATGGTAAAACTGCTATTTTTTTTATTTTATTTACATTAAAAAAAAAAAAACCCAAAAGACTCCGTGTGAAACCTAACACAGCATAATAAGTAAATGTTTTTTTTTATTTAATTTAGTTTTTAAAAGGAAAAGACAAAATAACCCCTAACAGCAAAATATTGAAAGATTCAGTAAAGACTAAAGCAGCAATAATGCATATATTTGAATCAAAACAAAGAGAGCAGTGTCCCAGGCTCCATATAATGTATAATATATCAGTTAGTGGTTATTCATTACCTACCTATATTTATAAATGTTATCTGTTTTACAAGTTTAATCATTCCACATTGAGGAAATATACACATACGGATTGCATGTATTTTATTAAAAGTGTTTGTGTCTGCAGCAGGTTTGACAGGTGCGAGTTTATACTCATAGTAGTGTAGTGCAGGTGACTTGCTTGCGCATGCCCCCAATCCTGGTGAGAGCCATATTGTCCTGTGAACATTAGTGGGCTGATCTAAAGTTTGAGAGTAACGGCAAAACAGGTGCAAGCGTTGACCTGCGCAAAACCATGTTGCAATGTAAGGAACTTTGCAGGCAGTATTAGGTTTCCTAGCTCAAATCTAATGTATAAATTAAACATAAAGCTATGCAATATTTTGTGAGAAAAAGCAAAGGGATTTCCCTGCGAGAAATGTAAATTCACTTTCACCCCTCACATTGCAACATGGTCTTGATCATGGTTACATTTGCACCTATTTTGCTTTTACTCTGAAACTCTAGATCAGACCCAGGGTGATGTATGTACAATGCTTATGGCTCATCACCACATGCATTGCATAAGCAAATTTTCTGGGCATGCACTGTGTCTAAAAAACAAGCAAGCAGGAATGTAACTAACTCTTCTCTAGCTGGTGGCCAGTGATTTCCACAACACTGGCAATCCCACTACTTAAGGAATTCCTAAACTCATGGGGCTGGATTCAGACTTAAGAAGGAGCATGAAATGGAGAGGAAATGGAGAGGAAAGTTACTCCTGGGCAAAACCATGTTGATTTCAGGAGGAGTCAATTGTATTCAGGGATATATCTTTGAATTGCTTACTGCACACAGATACTGACCAGCTTTACTATTACACTGTTGTTTAGACTTGGGCTGGGAAATATCACCTCTCAACACTAGTGATGTTTGCAACATATGAAATATGACTCCCCTGCAATCAACATGGTTTAGCCCAGGTGTGACTTTAAGTTCTTATTTTAAGAAGATTCTTAAGTGTGAATCAGGTCCGAAGAGAGGAAAGTTACTCCTGGTCTAAGTCAGGGGAAGTCATATTTCATCTGTTGCAAACAGTATTAGAGTTGAGAGGGGATGTTTCCTATCCCAAGTCTAAATAGTGTGATAGTAAAGCTGGTCAGTATCTGTGTGCAGTAAGCAATTCAAAGATATATCCCTGAATACAATTGACTCCTCCTGAAATCAACATGGTTTTGCCCAGGAGTAACTTTCCTCTCCATTTCCTCTCCATTTCATGCTCCTTCTTAAGTCTGAATCCAGCCCCATGAGTTTAGGAATTCCTTAAGTAGTGGGATTGCCAGTGTTGTGGAAATCACTGGCCACCAGCTAGAGAAGAGTTAGTTACTTTGGACTTAAGTGATTTCTCGGCTGCTGTTCACTACTGTCTACCTTAGGAGATGATGCCTGTCCCCCTAATCCTATTACAGTATTAATATAGGTATTGCTATTAAGACAAATCTATTAAGTTTTATTTATTAGTTTTGGAATATTCTTTTATTATATTTGTCAAGGTGCACAAGACCTCTTGTTTAAAGTAAATATTTAAAGAGGCAATACTTAATACTTAAATGTTAAAATCGATATCCACTTTGAAAAAACCCAGCCTAAAACGTTAAAAAAAAAACCCCTTAATCTTATAAAAATGTTTAAGAAGCCATACTCCTGTGTAAATACTTGTCGCAGCAAGTGAACAGCTGCCTTAGCATGCTGGTGATCGTAGTACTACAAGTCACAGAATTCCCATGGTTGGCAGAACATTCTTTGACTTGTAGTACTACAAGTGCCAGCATCAGCATTCTATGGTGGCAGGCATACTGCAGCATATACACTGCTCTCAAAAATTATATACACCTGCTACCATAAAAATGTGTTCTTTAGTAAGCCTTTTTAAAGATTGAGTTCTATATTCAGCTTATTGCTTTGATCTTTTAGTGTTTTTGTTATTGTATTTTGAACATTAAAGCCCATTTATACAGGAAACTTAGCTGCCCGCCTACGCAGAACGTAGGGAACGTAGCTCCAATTATATGTCATCCTGAAATTCCCTGACCTTTATGATGTTCTAATACAGTCATAGTAGACTTTTCTTGCTGTGGGGGCTTGCATTGTGACTTTTCTTCTTTATGTAGTTTCTGCTTGTGATGCTGTTCTCTGTCTTCAGTTTTATATATCTTCATTACTATGTTATAATGTTTTCCATATTTGAGAGCAATAATGCAAGTTAAAAGTAAGAAATGTTTCTTTTGCAGGTCAGTTACTTCGGCTGAAGGTGTTCAGAGATGATCATGGCTCATGGATGACTATGTTTTTCAGCACAATACTTTTCCTCTTCATCTTTTCCCATATCTACAATATTTTTCTTCTTATAGCAGGAAACATGAGGTAAGTGTGAATTTCAGAAGATGTATAGAAGTAATGTTACTGGGACTTTATGCAGAGTACATCACTTAAATTGAGGTGGAAGACCTGTGTTCATATAGGCAGTGTACTTTGCTGAAAGAATTCTAGATAATGATTGTTTGACTGCTTACCTCCAATAATCAAGCTGTATAACCTGATACTGTGCAGTAATGGACTGGATCCAAAGATCCAATTGTTCTGTTTTTTGGTCTCAGATTCAGAATGATTGGGAATCCCCTATTGGATCCACACTGTATGCACACATAGGTTACTTTAAAATTTCTGACTGTTAGACACTTAAAATGGGGGTGGATCAGAAGTCTGCATCAGTACCCAGTACAATACTTCTACTGTACATACTAATCCCTACCCACTTTCAAGCGCTGCTCAGCACCCCTGTTAGTGTCATTATTAGGGCCCGATTCAGTTGTCCGAGATGCCTGGTCGCAATGCTTTCTCCACATATATGCATGCAGATTTTATCTCACACCTCAGGGAGGTGCTTATTGAAATCAGCAAATTTTACTTAACTTAATTGATGAGAATGAATAGGTGCACTTCACACATTTCCTGTCTTTGCGGACAATTGAATCGGATCATTAATTGAAGACTGGAATAAGCATGTGCATGCGCATATTCCTGTCTATTACGTTAAGTAAAATTCACCAATTTTAATACACACCTCCTAAGAAAGAGCATTGTGACCAAGCTTCGGAGACAATCGGATTGGGCCCTATGTGTCAATTTTGGGTCCACCAGATTGCATTCTCATTGCATTGTATAGATGTGTGCACATGTACAGAATGCAAAATCTGATTATTTACAATCCGATCTCATGGAAACAGGCCCATTCTCAGAAGCCTGGATCCAGGGCCATATTCCTTCAGTTTGTAAAGTACAATACAGAAGGTAATACTTTTTTCTGGAGATACCTAAAAGTGCTCTTTTTGGTGGAATTCAATAGCAAGAACACTGTACCCTACGGAGCTTGCAGCTTAATCACAAAGGAAGAAAACCATCAGCAGGGGGCAATTAAGTGTGTCTACTTATCTGAACCACAAGAGCCTAAATGTACAGTTTTTTTATTGTTTCAGATTGCTTTTTCTGCTCTTGTCCTAGTCTTTTGGCAGAATGCACAATATACCGTATAATATTTATATTTTAAAGAATATTCTGTTTCCTATATCATGTTTTTAGAATTGCAGTGGCGTACATACTACACAAACGCCAGTGTACTATTTATTGTAGTTTCTGTAACCTCTGTCTAACATACCACCAATTTTTTACAGTAACTAGCATCTCAGCTTATTATGGTCGGTTGTATTGGCTGCACTACTTAAGGATAGACCCTCCAACATTTTACAGTGCATAATTTCAATATTTTGCCTAAGAACTCTTGATTCCTTAATACTTAGGTCAGTGAGAGTGTCAGCTGTATTTCACCAGTATGAGACATAGTTTACAAAAAAGTCTGGATCCAATAGGTTCCACATGCTGGCAAACACCGTGTGTGGCATGGTGCCATTAATAGCATTCTGTGGAGGCAATCAGTCTGTTTATATGTCTATTCCTAGATGTTCATTTACCTTAACTGTCTAATTCTTGCCTATTCTTGTGCTTACTCTCTGTATAACCCTGGTATGACTTTATTTCACACTAATATGGTAATGTCATGTTACTGTTGTATAAGAGAGTACAGGTGTGGAGTAGGAAGACAGAAAACTGGTAAATATTCACTTATATGGGATTTGGGGGAGGCAGGGCTCGATGTGCGGGGATATACGGGGGTATGCCATGCCATCACTTTGCCCATTTATTTAACTGAAAAGCTATAAATCTTCATTCACATCTATTATTTCTATATTTTCATACTTCTAATTGTCCATATCGCCCTTTCTAAATTTCCACTTCAACGACTGGGGAAGGCATATAGTAGAGTTTTATTATGGAGACATAACTGAGAAAATATGGAACTAAGGGAGCACAAAGAGCATTATAGCTGTAATTTATATAATAACTATGAACCGATTCAGACCTCCAATGCTGGATCTCTGTTAGGAAACAGATCACCAGAGCCTTGTGTTCACTGGAGCCCCTGATGGTGGGGACAGTCTAGGCTGCAGAACTCTGGCAGGTCGTGGCACCAGCGGACTAAACCTATGCGTGTGGGGAAGTACACAAAACAAATGCAAGAGCACGAAAACAACTCACAAACACCCAAACAAACAGTGCACGATGCAAGAGCAAACTCACTGATTCACACACTCTCAGCAAAACACATGCAATCCAGAGGCAAGCAAGGATGGGAGCACAAATGGCACAAAGTAGAAGCTGAAGGATGGACACTCAGTAATCAAAAGAAGGCACAAGGCAAGGAAAGGAAGAGAAAATGTCTAATCAATAAGCTATAATCGGCAGTGCCGTACTGAAGTGCTGCCTGTGATATAGAGGCTGCAGCCTAACACAACTCCAGATAGAAACGGCATGGTAACGGCCAGGACGCGTGCGCACCGGCCAACAGGACATAGGACATGAGGAGAGGGAGAGCCGCGGCACCATGCTGGGATCGGACCTGGAAGGTAAGCGTTACACGCCACTGCATGTAACAATCTCCACCATATACAGAAATTCATATGGGCAAGGGAAGGCAACTCCCATTGCTTGTAAAAAAAAATATCTGTTGGGTGACCCCTACCTTAAGATTTCCTCACCATCCCTACATGGGCACAGCATGCACTAAAGCTATTCCCACGGCACAGTTGGAGAGTTTTATGGCTGTCTTCATGGTATTGGTGGTTGTGGCAGCTAATGGATAACTACAAGGAGGTACGTGTCAGTTTTTATGTGCTGCAGCCAGGAGTAAGATGGGGGGCAGAATCACCTGTGCCAGGTAAGGCTTAAAATCAACGTATACGTAGAAAAGAGAAAAAAGAGGGGAATAATAGGTGCACGCATTCTCCCTTATAAACAGTGGAAGATATAGGTAAAATATACAATGCTCAAAAAAATAAAGGGAACACTAAAATAACACATCCTAGATTTGATGAATTAAATATTCTTATTAAATACTTTGTTCTTTACATAGTTGAATGTGCTGACAACAAAATCACACAAAAATTACCAATGGAAATCAAATTTATTAACCCATGGAGGTCTGGATTTGGAGTCACTCTCAAAATTAAAGTGGAAAAACACACTACAGGCTGATTCAACTTTGATGTAATGTCAAAATGGAGGCTCAGTAGTGTGTGTGGCCTCCATGTACCTGTATGACCTCCCTACAATGCCTGGGCATGCTCCTGATGAGGTGGCGGATGGTCTCCTGAGGGATCTCCTCCCAGACCTGGACCTGGACTAAAGCATCTGCCAACTCCTGGACAGTCTGGTGCAACATGGCATTGGTGGATGGAGCGAGACATGACGTCCCAGATGTGCTCAATTGGATTCAGGTCTGGGGAACTGGTGGGCCAGTCCATAGAATCAATGCCTTCGTCTTGCAGGAACTGCTGACACACTCCAGCCACATGAGGTCTAGCATTGTCTTGCATTAGTAGGAACCCAGGGCCAACCGCACCAACCTATGGTCTCACAAGGGGTCTTAGGATCTCATCTCTGTACCTAATGGCTGTCAGGCTACCTCTGGCGAGCACATGGAGGGCTGTGCAGCACCCCAAAGAAATGCCACCCCACACCATTACTGACCCACTGCCAAACCGGTCATGCTCGAGGATGTTGCAGGCAGCAGAACGTTCTCCATGGCATCTCCAGACTCTGTCACGTCTGTCACATGTGCTCAGTGTGAACCTGCTTTCATCTGTGAAGAGCACAGGGCGCCAGTGGCGAATTTGCCAATCTTGGTGT
The DNA here is from genome assembly GCA_011038615.1 of Limnodynastes dumerilii. Lineage (NCBI taxonomy): Eukaryota > Metazoa > Chordata > Amphibia > Anura > Limnodynastidae > Limnodynastes > Limnodynastes dumerilii. The sequence continues at coordinate 345,811 of WWET01000062.1, read as the reverse complement.
TCTCTGGCAAATGCCAAACGTCCTGCACGGTGTTGGGCTGTAAGCACAACCCCCACCTGTGGACGTCGGGCCCTCATACCACCCTCATGGAGTCTGTTTCTGACCGTTTGAGCAGACACATGCACATTTGTGGCCTGCTGGAGGTCATTTTGCAGGGCTCTGGCAGTGCTCCTCCAGTTCCTC
>WWET01000062.1:333935-344578 GCA_011038615.1 Limnodynastes dumerilii | reverse complement strand
TCCAATAGGGTTTTTTGTTTTGCCAAGAACACCCCATCGGATTAAAAGCTTAGAAGACTGGACCGGAACCCCCATCAGAACAGGTAAGGTTCTTTTTATTTATTTAATAGACACTTTTTGGGGACTTTTTTTATATTTTAAATTTTGGTAAAGGGGATTTATATGACGCGATTTTACTGTATATTTAATGTAAATTGGGGCATGTTTTTCTTTATTATGGGGCATTGGTGTCTTGTTTTGTTATTTATTAGGGGGCATTGGTGGATTCTTTTTGTATTTATTAGGGGGCATTGGTGTTTTGTATTTTTATTTATGATGGGGCATTGGTGGCATATGTTTTGTATTTATTATGGTGCCCCGGTGGCTTGTGTTTTTTGTTTTGATGGGGCACTGGTGGCATATGTTTTGTATTTATTATGGTGCCCCGGTGGCTTGTGTTTTTTGTTTTGATGGGGCACTGGTGGCATATGTTTTGTATTTATTATGGTGCCCCGGTGGCTTGTGTTTTTATTTTTTATTATGGGGCACTGGTGGCATGTATTGTCTTTATTTATGGGGACATGTAAAGGTTTTTTTTATGTAGTGTAGTGGGCACAGTTGTTAATTTTAAAAATGACAAAATGGCCATGGTCTGTTTTTTAAACAGGGCATGCTGCCGATAGTAGTTCTACAAGCGCTAGCATGCCCTGTCATTCATGGGCATGCTTGTGCCTGCTACTACCTGATTTTTTTTTAAATGGAGCGGGCAGTGTATGTTTATTTTTTAACTAAAGGGGCATGTGTCTGTTTTTTAAACAGGGCATGCTGCCGATAGTAGTTCTACAAGCGCTAGCATGCCCTGTCATTCATGGGCATGCTTGTGCCTGTAGTTCTACTACCTGCAGTATGCCCTGTCGGACGGAAGGTTTATTTATTTATTTTTTTTACACACGGGCTGCGGCGGCGGGGCGTCCGGGAGGGAATGTTTTTTAAGGCTCCGACTACTTTTTAACAAGTCGGATGTGCCTTGCACATCTGCATACTACTCTGAACAGCACCTTACATGCTATTCAGAGCGTGCTATAGGATGCACGTAAGTGCATCCTTGAATAGCGCGTATTCAAATGAGCAAGTGCGATTCCGCATCGCTCATGCTCGGAACTCTGAATCCGGTCCCAAAACATCAGCCAAAAACCATAGGAACTGAGAAGTGGTCTGTGCTCACCACCTGCAGAACCACTACTTTATTGGGGATGTCTTGCTAATTGCCTATAATTTCCACCTTTTGTCTATTCCATTTGCAAAACAGCATGTGAAATTGATTGTCAATCAGTGTTGCTTCCTAAGTGGACAGTTTGATTACACAAAAGTGTGATTAACTTGGCGTTACATTGTGTTGTTTAAGTGTTCCCTTTATTTTTTTTTGAGCAGTGTATTTTAATTTTTAATTTTTAATTTTTTTTTAGGATGCCTTGAGAAAGCTCACTTTCCGAGCGAAACGTGCATTGGCGTTGTTCACGAGGGGATACTGTAGCTAGTGTCCAGCTCCTATTTAGCTGTTTACAGCGCTCAATCCTTTGTTTTAAATATTTGTTTAAATATTTCTGCATTTTGCTTGAAAAGTTGCTGTTGTATTTGGCACATGGCACTATGAATTACACCGTTACTTAAACGTGCTGTTGTATTTGGCACAGGTTACCATTAATACTATCACCACCATACAAGGATGATCTCTTTCTATAATTTAATTACCAATTATGTGGCTAAGTGATGAGCTTTCTCCTTTTTGTGAGAACTCACTTTTCTTTGGAGCTTAAAACAATTGAATTGGTGTGCGACAATTAATATTTCATTAAAATGTGATACTGCTGCAAACACCATTATTTGTGATCCACCTAGCTCCCCTAATTTGAGATAATTGTTGCATATTAGCCAGTTATTCCCTACATAAGGGTTTATGTAATTAAGATCTTCCTTTGTGATATTTGCCTTTTACGAATTTATTTGTGACATCAATTACTATTGCCTTACTACATCAGCACACGGGTTCAAGCAATATTGCATCTAGATACAATAGGGTTTCTTTATATTATTATTAGAACCTTACTAATAATCAACTTGTACCTACCTCCATTATCCCCTCTTGGTTTTTGATCACTTATTGTCTTGTGTATCACTTTTTTTTTTTTTTTAATATTTTGCTGGCATCTGTTGCCTATGTGTTTGTAAAAATCAATCCCTTTATGGGTTGCAATTTAGATTAAGCACGATAAACGGTATAATATGGATTTATTCAAGTTTTAACTAAAACACAATCTACGTATATATTGACTTATTAGAGAAAGGTAGCACCAGAGGAGGTGATTTAAAGGGCATTTACTGCAATAATAATTTTTGGGACATATCTTTAATTAGCCCAAACCCTCCTTTCAACTCCCAATAATTATTCAAGTATTTGTTTTTGCAACTGTAGGGGATTTTCTTTATATTTGAGTGCGGCATTTAGTTTTGAAACTTAAGGCTTAAAATCATTCAGATAGTTTTGACAATCATTCCTCTGTCGTTATTGAATTCATTTTATTGAAACCTGTGGCTCTTTAATAGCAGTGGTTGGCAGTGCATGCTGAGAATTGTCATTCCACAACATCCAGGGTATATATTATGTTCTCGCTATCTTGCGAGATAGGTGGGTGGCTAACCTAGATCCCTTGTCTGATGATACTTGGGCACATATTATAGGATGTACTTGAAATGGCACGACATGCCGGTGCTTCCAGCAGATTTACTATTATATATTACACTGTGTTAACCATGCCCCTGTGGGGTTGCAGAAGCTGGGTTTGCACTCCTCGGCTTGTCCTAAATGTGGAGAACAGTTTGTTAACTTTTGCACCTGTTGTGGTTCTATGCACAGAAATAATAAATGTCATATTTGCATTTCTCATTGTGATCTTTATAAATACGTGTTATTATTTGTCTGAACTGCTTTCTGAGAGTGGTCCAGACCTCAGCTGCTACTGCCGCCAGAGCTGCAACCGCAGTGGCAGCAGAGGTCCATTGCTAGATTCCTGATAGATCCTGAACTCTGCGTGGGGGCGACAGGGCTGTAACGACCTATTTTGGCGCCCTGTTCGATAAAGAATATTGGAGCCTCACCTCCCCCACGCGCTGCTGAGCTCGCTGACAAGCCTCAGCAGTAGCCAGGGGCATAGCTAAAGGCTCATGGGCCCAGGTGCAAAAGGTCAGCTTGGGCCCCCCCACATAGAGGCTGTTTGAGGTGCACTACCGTAGTGCCAGTGGAGCGCAGCGCACCTCAAAAAACCTGTATGATCAGGTCCACAGAAGACAGATGAGTGACAGGCTGGTGCCCCCAGTATCCCTCATCGTGTGTTCAGTTCCCCCAGTATCCCTCATAATATATCCAGCCCCCCGGCATCCCTCATCATATATCCAGCCCCCCAGCATCCCTCATCATATGTCCAGTACCCCAGTATCCCTCATCATATATCCAGTTCCCCCATTATCCTTCATAATATGTCCAGTACCCCAGTATACCTCATCATATGTCCAGCTCCCCCAATATCCCTCATCATATGTCCAGCCCTCCAGCATCCCCCATCAGGTATCCAGTCCCCCATCATGTGTCCAGTCCCCCCAGCATCTCCCATCATATGTCCAGTCCCCCCAGCGTCCCCCATCAGGTGTCCAGTTCCCCCCAGTGTCCCCCATTAGGATCCAGGCCTCCACGTTTACTTACCTGCAGTTCTGCCGCTGCGCTCACTGCAGCGCATCCCCGGCCTCCTTCCCTGTAGTCCCGCCGCTGCTCTTCTCCTATGCGGCGGGACACAGGCTGTAAATGATGTTGTGTGACCCCAGGTCACGCAACGTCACTTCTACAGGGAAGGAAGCCGGTGATGCGCTGCAGTGAGCCACAGGTAAGTAAGTGGAGAATGGACTCCAGTACTTTGTAAGTGGCGGGGGGGGGCCTGTGCTGGGCCTCCCTAGCTCAGGGGCCCGGTCGCAAGTGCGACCGCTGCGACCCCTATAGCTACACCACTGGCAGTAGCCACTTGCTTCATACATTCTATGTTAATTCTATGTTAATCAATGCCGAGGCTGTCAGTGAGCTGTCAGTAGTGCAGGGGAACTGGAGCATTCTTTCATGTCTTTTTTTTTATTTATTTTTTTTATTTTTTTTAATGACAGCCTCTGCAGAGCACAACATATGCAGTAATATATGAAGCGGACAGTGCTGGGGAAAGGCCGCACGCTTCTATATCATATGTTGAGCGCTGCTTTGGCTGTCCTTCAAAAAAAGCATGAAAGTGTCCGGCTCCCCTGCGCTACTGACAAGGCTCAGTATATAGCACAGGAAACAGCGGCTTTTCCCCAGTGCTGCCCGCTTCATACACTGTATACTGAACATTACTGAGGCTGTCAGCCGGAGCGCTGAATGGCAAGCCTCAGCATAACCGCAAGAGCTCAGCATATAGTGTATGAAGCAGGCGGCTCTGGGGTAAAGCCACCTGCTTCATGTACTATATGCTGAGCACTTACTCTTATCATTATAAAAATAATAAAAAACAGAAAACCTCCACCCGCACCACCCTAGTTATGGCCCTGGGGGCCGAGGGGAAGCCATTCCCTCACTTGTACAGAGTTGCACTACAAGGACTTTTCCACACCTCCCCCATTTTATATGAAGCCAACCCTTACTGAACAATTTGCATCCCTCCCTTTTCTGATCCCAATGATCGGAAAATGTCCCCTTGTAGTAAGTCTGGATCCGGTCCAGCGTTATTATTCTAGTTACATATCTGTGGTCTGTTTTAATAGTGGTACCAAGGGGATTGGCTTTTTGTTCTGTGTCAATATTCACTTAATATTGTGGCTAAGGGCCATCTGTGATGGTTCCAGCCTGGGGGAATTAATGATATCTCTTGTATAGGGGTGTATTACCTGTTTTTCTTTTTCTATTTCTTTACTAAATAAAAAAAATATACAAATATGTATGCCCCCATGACAGAGAAAAGCAATCAAATTTAGTTTAATTTATTTTGTTTAACTGAAAGTATTAAGTTTACTATTTTATAACCATAAACAAAATATTCACAGATAGCACAATAGTAGCAAAAGATGTATTTGTTTTTAGGGGGAGACATTTTTAATACCCATAAACTGTATTGTATGGATAAACTTCTCATGGCCTTGTAGTTTGTTTCCTTAGTAACTGGATGAAACACACTTCTATTTTCCATTTAAATATGCAAGGTTCTTCATGTTACATTACATTGTTAGTCATATTACAGCATTGTGCTATTGTATCCTTGTTCCAAAAAAGTAAACTATAAAAGATCATTTATACATATGTACTTTTGCAACTGATATATACTTTTTTCTATCAAATTGGAAGATTTAGGGGAAGTATTCATGAAAGATCTATATGTTACTCCTTTCAATGACATTACCAGAAACAATTACCGTATTTAGAAAGTTCTCTATTCTTAGATAAAAGCATTTGTATCACAGTATTAATAAAGGTTATTTGTTTTGTTTTTTACATTTATTTTTTATTTTTGGGATAACAAGTGATTCATTGTACTGATTCTTTGTGTAACCCACCAGTACCATTGCTTATCCCACCTGAGCTGCTGTTCTCTGCTCTCTCACTGTCTGGCTGTAGTTTGTGGATAGGTGATCGTATCAGCCAGGTAGATACATATTTTGAAGCTGGAGTTTCAGCAGAATGAATGTACTTAAAATTACAAAGCACCAGTCGGACTGAAGAGGCGGCGTTCCATGTGACTCGTTGTATACATGCTCTCATGACAGCATGCATCGGACGAACCCGATGCCGGCTGGCATTTAGAACTACATGCTGATCCGATCATTGCGTGGGCATGTAACAGAAGCAAGCAAGGAAATTGAAAAAAATCAAGGTTTGCACAAGGCCATTCATCCACAAAACTGCTATTCTTTGATTCTAGCAGCGTCTATAATGATCATTTTCAGCTCCAGGCCCATGTACACTTACAGAGATTATGAAGAGAATTAAAAAATTAAGATCTTTGTGAAACCACTTTGTAGTATTTATTGGTTTCAAAATATATTTCATTTTCATTGATTTAAAATATATATATGATTTAACCACTAGGTGGTAGTAGATTACCTTTGGCAAGTTTTGGAATTCTCTCTAAAATTATATTTCATTTAATAATGTAAATTGGTCATATGAAGATTACTTTCTTTCTTGTTGTTTTTTCCTTGGATCAATAAAATATGCAATGGAATATGATGTGTTCTTTTTTTAGCATAGATGTTTCTCTAATTCAGAATAAATTATATATTTTTTTACTTCACCAACCAAATAAAAATATTTGCATCTTTTGTATAACACATTCAAACTTCATGACTTTGCATTACATTATCAATTACCTTCTGAAAAAGAGACATATGCTTTAGTTAGGAGCTTTATAAGGAAAAATAAAGTTAAATAATTTTGCTGCTAGCGTGTAGTTTCTCTCAATTTTTTGTAAGTTGTTACAGTTTTTCTTTTTACAGTTTAGTGGTAAAGTAGTGTATTGAAGTTAGGGGTTCAGAAAAAAATCATTTTATTCTGTATCATTTTTGGTAGGGATGTTGGGCTTGGTCCAGATTTAAGGGGACTTACGCAGGTCAGATGTTGCGCTAACATAATTTCTAATGTACGGAACTCCATTATGGATCTGGATATGGTCCGTTGTGATCAACATCAATTGAAACGGGCTGTTACACAATGTCATACTATCATTCCTTTTATTGGTTTAATTTTAAAACTGTCAAATTCCATTCATTTCTAGATTACCAGGTATACATTGCCTTACCACCAATATTATATTTCCACTTTCATCACTGATCATAAGAACTACTTTCCTTCCTTTATGTTTCACACATGTTTGACTGTGGTGAGATTAGTCCGTGTAATAGCCAGTGACACATTTGCTTCTTTTTACCATTCAGAATCCTATAACAGTCTTCTTTTTTGTTTTACTTTATAGATTCCTTTATTAAAGCGATAAAATATTACTGATTTTGTTCAAAACTGTTTACAAAGGTATTCTGTGTGTTTTACTATCTAAATTAATGAAAGAATACAATTACAAATGCTTCAGTATTTGCAGTTAGATTAATCAACCTTTCGATTTACAGAATTTTTGAGGGCAATTGCGAATTTTAAATTATCTCTCAATCATGTCTCTATGCCTTAGGGTATATTTAATAAAGCTTTTAAAATGGAATAGTTAAACAGCATACAATCAAATTATATATATACCCACTTGTCTTGATGACAGCAGTATCTAACTGCATTCAAAGATAGGTTAGTGGGTTTAAATGTTCATATACATGGATGCTTTTGCTGAGAAAATTGTATGTTAGGTAGAAGCTGTCTAAACTGTGTATTATATAAATTAATACACTTGTGAAATTGAATGTGATAATATAGGGCTGTATCCGGAGAACCGTTTCCTTAAAAGTACGCAATTATACGCACGTCCGGTGCAGGCCGAACCCCCTCACACCCATGACACTCCCCTCTCTCGGCCGTGCTGTCGGTGACTTACGAGTCCATAGACCAATAGTAACTTTCCGTCAGCAGTTGCGTGTGTATGTGTCCTCTGTATGTGCGATTCATGTTAGGTTCTCCCACATACCTTCATTTAAATGTCTTCCTCCGCCCATTTTTATTTAAATTTTCACATGCGTATTTTTGTGTCGCATATCCGGATGTATGTACCCAAGTGCGATTCACAAGACCGTCCGTGAGGCACTTGCGCGCGTATAGTCAACGTATACTACATAAAAAAAGTTACTACGCATGCGCAATTTATAACGTACCTAAAAATGCGCACGCAACTTGCCCTGAAAACGGTTCTCTGAATACGGACCATAATGTCTACAGTTTAATATGTGTCTCACAAGTTTAATTACTCTTAAGAAAGCCATATTAGAATTGCACTTGGTTAACTGGACCTCATGAACTCAAAATGGAGAACACTGAAAAAACAAATAAAGTAACATAGGATACATGAGCTTTGAGGATTTGTATGTTCGGTTGGGTCAGGATTAAGTCTCCTGAAAGCTTTACCTTTCACTGTTTGTCACCAAACAATAGCTGCAATTATCTATACTGTAGGATCTGTTGCTTGAATTGAAGTGGAAATAAACCGATTTATATTAAGCCTGTTTAACTTAATGTAGTCCTGCGTTTGCCACCATATGATTAAATGGGCTTCAAGCATATCTCAAATAACTTTATACGTAGCTTTAAGTGGACAAACGCCTTATTTATTTTCAGTTGCACTTCTTTCAAAATTGAACACCTTAATACCTCATTTTGCAACAGATATTTTACTGTATGTCTGTTATTTGGTTATTTGGTCACAAATGTGTATACCTTTAAAATGACGCTCAAACTACTGCCTATAAAACAGACGCTGTGATGGATTCTATACTATAGCCTCTGGGAAGCATTATTATATAAAAAATAAAATGTGCTAATATAATGACTTTCCTCTTCAACCAGTTCTATAGTTTATCATTATTCTCAATATTGAATCTTGCATTCAACACATTAAAACAATAACATGGCAAAACTATAAATAATAATACTCTACATACCTTTTATGAAAGCTTTTGTAGGCTCAAGGCCTGTTTGGCCAGTATCCATTACGGGTATCTGGTTAACCACACACCAGGGTCCGGAGTCTAACTGGAGCCAGGTATTCATTAGAGCCCCAGATGGTGGGGATATGCTTAGCTGCTAGTTTCCAGCAAGTCGCTGCCCCTTGTGGTGATCTCCGGTAATACCTGACAAGCTGCCTCTTTAAACCTAGAACCCATGCTCACCATACACAGGCAGGAAGGCAGGAGCCTAAGTACAGACTTTGTTAAATCCAGAACACCCAGAGACAAGTCCAAGAGAGATCTCAGAAAGGACTAGGGCTCAGAAGCCCACAGGCAGGTAGCACTTCCACTCAGAACAGCATAGACCACTGGAGACATAGTCAGACAGCCACTCACTCTGGCAAATGACAAACAGAATGGTACTGGAGGATACACCACTCAACCTTTGGGGAAGGAGAGCATTCACAGAGCAGGCGCAGGATGCCATAGGTGCTGGACAGTGGATTGTCAGGGATAACAATGGAGGACCAGAGAGTGGAAGGCAAGAGGGAGCTGGAGGGTAAAGAAGGGAAGCCACAAATAGAAGACCAAGGTAGCGCTGGGGACACACAATCAAGAAAGCAGGCTAGATGCGAAGAACCAGAAGTTATCATGTGCTCCATGCTGCCATCTATTTAAAGCTCCCTCCTCCAGTCAGATCCTGCACTCAGACACACCCCTGGCAGGTAGAGGTATGTACTGATTACAGCCCAGCTGTAGGCAGCTGCACAGAAGGCAGGAAGAAAAAAGTATACAATCACATGCTACCACAGTAAAAAAAGGTATTTAATCAAATGCTGCCACAGTAAAAAAAGGTATACAATCACATGCTGCCACAGTAAAAAAGGGTATACAATCACATGCTGCCACAGTAAAAAGGGTATACAATCACATGCTGCCACAGTAAAAAAGATATACAATCACATGCTGCCACAGTAAAAAAAAGGTATCCAATCACATGCTGCCACAGTAAAAAAAGATATCCAATCACATGCTGCCACAGTAAAAAAGATATACAATCACATGCTGCCACAGTAAAAAAGGTATACAATCACATGCTGCCACAGTAAAAAAGGTATACAATCACATGCTGCCACAGTCAGCGTGTAACAGTATCAAAGAGGGTACAAAAGAGATGCCGTTTGTAACATTAGTGGGTTATGACAACCGCTCAACTTTAAATTGTGGGGGTACGTGGGTCTTAAAGACTGTTAAGGTGCGGGGTATCATGAGCATGGAATAGCAGTCTGTGGACTGGAATTTCAATCAATGAAAACGACATATTGTGAAAGTATTAATACCCCTCCCCTAGTTTAGAGGTAAGGTTCTCCTTCTCCATGTAATAGTTGACTCTCTGGGAGTTTGTGCATAGTTGCTTGGGCTGGAATCAGTAGCCTTTCATTTCAATGTTACTGGGATATGAAATTTTTCTAGAGCTTATGTTGTGTTGGTGATCACTCACATTGATTCAATTTTTTTCTCTAGTGCTCATTAATAAAGTAGTATGTATACTTTACTTCATATACATTAATACCCCTACTAAATAGACGTATTTCAGAGGTATTCAGTTGTGTATAGATCACTGCAGTATTATGAGGCAATAATTTTAGGTAGACGTCAATATTAAGATATATATGTGTGTGTATATATATATTATATATAATATGTGTGTATGTAATTTTTCAAAGGAAGAGGTATAATAGAACACGAGAGTATGCATATAAACTGGAAGATGTTGAGTTTTGAGGAAATTAGTTTGCTGAGCTTTTATTAGGTTGATAAGTGGAGGTACCCTTCATTCTAAGGTGTGAGGCAGTTGAGGCTAACACAGTAGGGTAGTTTATACATTCTTGGGATTTCCCAAACTAAATTGAGGTAAAATAGGATCTAGGCTCAGTATAAATTTCAATAAACAACTGGGCACACTGGATGGGCCATGTTTCTCTTACCTTCTCTCTCCC
>WWET01000062.1:311630-325314 GCA_011038615.1 Limnodynastes dumerilii | reverse complement strand
ATATATATAAATGATAATCCCTCCTTATCTGCAGGATTGATATTAATGTCCTTATTCTTTTTAATATTATTTAAGGCTTCTATTTCCTTTCTAGACATATGTTTATTGTGATTGTGCTATGTTTTCTTGCAATTACCACCTTTTTGCTCTTTACCTTATTAAAGTCATTGATAACTCCTTTCTGAAAAGTTGCAGTGAAATTCCTTTTTTTTTGTGTTTGGGAAAGAATTGGGAGGTTTAAATTGGGTCTCATTTTTAGGTATGTCCCTTTCTTGTTATCCTCTTGAAAAATTATTTTCAAGGTCAATTTCCTCATGAATCTTTGTATATCTACAAAAGTTTATATTATAACTATGGTGTGGGTATGTAAGAGAATAAAGTCTTATTTGTTTTAATTTAAAAAAAATCTAAAAGTCAGTGCTTTTCTCATGGTTTTCAAATCTGCTCTGTATTATTTGCACATACTATTCACACACTCTCAGAGCTTATAAATAGGAGACTGAAACTGGCGTAGCTGTCATTAGCGGTGGGAAGTCTAAGACTAAGGGCCAGATTTACTATGTTGTGGGAAAGTAAAAATGGTGATGTTGCCTATGGCAACCAATCAGATTCTAGCCCTCACTTTCTTATTACATACTAAAAAATGTCAGCTAAAATCTGATTGGTTGCTATGGGCAACATCTCTACTTTTCCTTTCCCACACCTTCGTAAATCTGGCTCTTAGTCTTTCCACCGCTAATGACAGCTACGCCAGCATCAGTCTCCTATTTATAAGCTCTGAGAGTATGTGAATAGTATGTGCAAATTATACAGAGTGGATTTGAAAAGCACTGACTTTTAGATTTTTTTTTTTATTTTAAAAAATAAGACTTTATTCTCTTACATACCCCCACCATTGTTATAGATATTCTTTTTGTATGTTTTCTTAATCTTTCAATCTGAGACTGATTAATGATTTTCTTTTGATGCCTTTTTCAGATATTTTGTGCAAGAACACATCTGTAATAAGTATTCGATACATGTTTCAATTTCTCAGGAGATCTGTTATAAATGTCAGTCTCATTATTCTTGTCCTTCATGAAAATGATTCCATTTATTTCTTGTTTCTTTTTACTTACCCAGTGGTATTTGGTATGTGTCTCAGTTTTGCTGCTATGTTTGTTTTGTAGATATTTCCATCTGGGAATGCTTAAATATTATTTTTAGTACATGTTTTAGATATTTTCTGTATTAATACATCTGTACTATTAAGTATTTAGTGTATGGTATAATTTCACAAAGATTTCCATTTGAGTTTTTAATTAATGTATATTAGTGGCCATTATCTCTGTCTCTTGTTTAAAAAAAAAAAATACATTTGTTTTGTTTATTTTGTGGGTTTCAGCTTAGGTAAAATTAATTTCTTTTGCTAGCCAGGGGGGTATGTATTCACTGATACCATATAAGTTGATGTAAGAACTTTAAGGAAATAATTTATTAGGCGCATTGTATATTCAACAAATCAGATGTTAAACTCTGGGCGATTTTCTACAGCGCGGATAATCACCTAATTGGATGATCTGTTAGATCAAGTGTTCAGGTCTTGTATTTAGTCGGTTTAAGGGCCATTTTAGGAGATTGCTAAATTACCTTACACTGATTGATAACCCAATGAATTGGTCAGATTATTACTCATTGAATGATTGACTATAGCCTTTTAATGTCAACCCAAGTATTTTGGAGGCAAGTATAAACAAAGCTCAAAGTTGTGACTGGAGTACTACTAATCAGTTTGATTAGGTTTCAGCCTTTTTGTTTTTTAGCCAGTATGATGCCTCTAAAAAGCTAAGCAAATGTTTTTGGGTTTTTTTGTCTCCAAATAATTTTCTTATAAATGATCTTCTGAAAACACACAAAAACGTTTGAAAAATACACATAGGTTTGGATAACAAGAACAGATTTCTAAAATCTGCTAAATTATCCAGTTAGAAGAATTTGTAGTTTTCCCAAGTGTTAATTTAATTAATTGTTTTATTCATGGGATTCAATTCAATAAATAAATTAAATTCAATAAATAAATCTTTTTATAGGTTGGGAAAAGAATCCTAAGATATATTCTCTTTTTCCAATTTTAATTTTAATACAGAACATCATTAGCAAGCTCCCCTGTAACATACCATGGACCTTTCTTCCCGCACCACCACACCAGTGACTTCTAAAAACTTAGAATTTAACTGTGCTAAATTCCTACTATCCTCATGACATGGGGTACAGCTTTATCCAATTCATAGCTGTTCAATAAAACAAAAACTCCCCTCAAGTACTGGCCCTATTCCTGACATGTGTGATGTGACATACATTATTCCCATTTGCAGTCCACACTGATACAATTGTCTTGAACCAACCTTTTCATTTCACAAATTTGAATATGGTGTAAAAAGAAATACTAGGTGGCATTAAACTTGGCTAACAGAATTAATGAGAAGTAAGTTCAGTACATTTATATATGACTGTAATGAACGAACGTAAGGGCTACAACCTAGTCTCCTAATAGTTCATGCAGGAATAAACCTTGCTGGTAGTTAGATCAACAGGTCAAATTATTGCCAGCTCAAAATGTCCACCGAAGAGTATTATTTTTGTATTAAATATCTATTACATATGTATTAATACATTTCTGAATTTTTTTACAAGCCGTCTGCAATACATAAAGTTTGCAGATGTTACAAACAAATGCTAACATACTAACTGTCGAAATTTTGACCGGTTGCAGTCCCCACATATAACAAGGGATTTCCGAAATAGGGGCATCCGAAAGTTCCTTTTTGGATGTCCCTATTTTGAATACCCCTCCATTTTAGAATTTTTTTTTCAGAATGGGTGAGTATGCCGAAGGGTAATAGAAGGTGATGTTAGGGTTAGAATTAGAGGAAGGGTTGGGGTAGTTTTCACGCCTACCTCTCGTAGCACCGTGTTCAGTGTTCCTTGGATCGATTGCTATGCCTATTGCATAAGCAATCGAAATTCCAGCCAGTTCGAAAAAAAATTTCGGGGACCAACACCCCATTTTGACTATCAACCTTTCAACCCGCCCTGGATTAAACTCTATAGTCTCTCTTCTTTTTTTTTTTTAACATATGCTAGTTTTTCTATTTTGTTTTTTAGTTATGATGATGTGTTCCTTTACTTTGAGTTCTTTATTTGATTTCCGTGGCCAGCACCCTATCTTAAATATTCCGTACACGTCTGTGTCTGCAGAATACTGATTTGTATGTAAGGGCTTAGCCAACCCCTTACTGTACAAGTTAAATACCTATGACCACCCAACATGCGTATTTCATACACATTGTGAATGGGCCAGCCCCGCCATGAAGAGAAGGAATTTTGTAACTGCGTTTCAATATGAAATTCTTGGTACTAAGCATGCGCAGTACCGATTCTCAGCTGACTTGCGTATGTAGCGTTTATAGTCAGCTTATTTTCTATCATTCTGAAGCTGACCCAAAAGGTTTTACTGCACTAACAGACTAGTTCAGCAAAATTCAAGGCATCTGACTGATCCTCTTTAATACTATCCCCACCAAACCTAGTCTCCTAATGTTCCAACATAATCATTTGTAGATGTGATTTTTTTCTTGAATAGAATAATGAGTCTATCTCATTTGCTTCCAGAGCATTAAGGTAAACGCGGGACTGATCTGATCAGGTTGGTTAGAACCAAGTTGTGTTTCAATATCATGAAATAGAAAATAGTACAATGTTAATTAATTCCTCCATTATTTTCTTCTCTCAGCTTGCTCTGTGGAGTCTGCCTGCAAGTTATTTTTAAATCCCTTTTTACTGCAAGCAAGACAGCAGGAGTCTGACAGAGAGGTTACTAGAGGGATGATAAATTGAGGCAAAATCTCTTGTTTCAATGAAAGTAATCTTGTAAAAGTGCAAGAAAAGCTGTGCTATTATGTGAGGCTCTTTCTGAAGGAAACTTTGTAATAGGAAAGATATAAATGCATGCTATCAATTCAGAATGTGCATTTCCTACTTTCATACCAAAGAAAACTATGTTGCTAAGCTGATAAAGAGGTATTTAATAGTACTATTATTAAGGATTTAGCTAAAAAACAAATGCAGAAGTTTCCATTTGTTATATGTATATAGAATATTTAGGTGTGTTTTTTTCATTTTGCATAAGGCTTTTTGCAAATGTGTTTTTAAAAGCTTTCCATCATTTTATGAAATTTAAAGTCAAATTTATTTAGATTTCTATGAGAAAGACAAGAGACAGAGCAAAGACCTTTTAATAAAGGTACTGTACACTAGACTATATATAGAACATGCTTTCTACTTAGTATTAGCTGAATTCATTATCACATACTAAGAAGATGACTATCTGGCATGTAAACGTGGAGAGTGCTGATTCCCTTATTTTAAAAACAAAGACTAACATTTTAGGCCAACTCCATATTTTTGGGATCACATGTCGCAAGATGGAATAGAATGTCTCCTTTTGCATTATAAATTTAGAAATATAATGTGCCCTAAAATCTGATATCAGGAAAATGAATATTAATATAAAAACATCTGTGAAAATGTAAACTGAGAACAAACATCTCACATTGTTTTTCTTACAAAGTGAATATAAAGCAGAAGTATTGCGCTAGTGTATTTGAGGACGCTGTCTGTTAGCAGAGAGAAAAAACAAATCACACAATCTGATAACCTTAGTTTTCTATCACAATCGCCAATATACACGCTGAGGGGCCGATCTGGAGGTGAACGTAGTGCATCGAACGTAGTGTACCTCACCAGGATTTTCTACTGAGCATGCTCAGAAATCATAGTCGAGCAACTGTGTGCCATTCAGACCATAGTGTAACTGGCTACAGCACCTTGTGTTCTATATCCCCACAGCAACCAAATGCATAGATCTGACTTCAATAGGGTTCATCATTTACATTACACGCAATATAAATATAAACTGACTACTGTGAAATAACATTTTTGACACAAATTCTGTCATGTCATTTTTTATTTTGCTTATACCTGAAAAGCATTGCTTTATTATACAGCGATACATACCATTATACTGTTATAATAATGCCTGTTTAGAACATAGGTCTTAGGAGTAAATGGAAATGACTAGTATCAGCTATGTGTATTGCACTTAACTTTGCCTTGCTGGGCATGTTCATGTGTTCTAGGCCAATACATTTGTATTCCCTCTTGGTTGCCAGTGCTCCCAATCTGGAGGTTGACCATGACCTTACTGCCGCCTCTGGATGATGCTGCAAGGTCATTTAGAATGTATCACATGTTTGTTGCACGCAGTGTGCGTTCATTTTGCGTGTATCTCTGGATAATTCATACACTTTATTTAAGGCTTCACACAGGTATTATATACAAAATGATTTTCCTTTATCAGAGATATAAGCATATTAAAGGATACTGACACACTAACATATTAGTTAACAATATTTTAAGGCATCAATCTGTGTGTTATGATTTTTTTAGGAAATATATTGCATATAATTCTTGTACATAAATCACAGGCTCTTTATCCTCCGTTATTTCATTAGGAGAGTATATTAGTTTCATCACTCATTAATCTTGCCTAATTTGTTGGCTGCCGTCTGTTGTTGGTGATTGTTCTGCTCTGCTGGGATCTGTCCCATGCTGTGTACTGCAGCTGCATCAGAACTGAAGTACTATTTCTGGATTATTGTCTGGATATTATGAACAAAGGTAACAACACAGATAACAAACAATTGTGCTGATTTGGACAGATTTCGTTGTTATTTTACTAGACTGCATTTCACTGAGCTTCCTTAACATAATGTGTCAGCACCTACATCAAAAGGAGGTTTAGTTCACAATATAGCTATATTGGGTTAAGCTCACCTGCCCAGCGCCAAGGCACCTCCTGTAGGTGAATCCCTATCCGTTTGCTATATGTGTACTCAGGAGGTCTGTATTAATAAACTCCTGCAATTTGAAAAGTGTGCAGCGGCCATATTGGGAAGGGGTCAGGCTCCCAAAGTAAACAAACAGTAACAAGAAAACACAGGTTGCGCTTCTATTCAAACATATGAAATGTGTGCAAGTGTATATATAAATGAAGAGGTGCAGCCAAGGACCAAAGTGACCACTGTGTAGGAACAAAAGACAGGTCCGGCACTACAGACAAACATTATATAACACTATGTGTCAGCACATACATAAAAAAGAGGTTTAGTTCACAATATAGCTATTCTGGGTAGAGCTCACCTGCCCAGCACCTTGAGGGAGGGGTCCGTGGAGGGGGGCCTTACGGGATGGGGGAGCCGATGTACAAATCCTGCACAAAGTACTTCTTAAAACGCCCTCTGGTGATAAGGACCTGACTTTGGTGATATATGTACTGATACAATGGTAAAAAAGACAAACGCACCAGCCGTATAGAAAAGGGAGACGTGGTAACCTATACAATGAAGGGTGCTACCTAGTGGTGTATAAGGAAACACACTAAGACAAAGGGGGGCAAATTTCATAAGAAGAAACCTCAAGTCACCACTTGTAGGTGCACAAACCTACATCTCATAATATTGTCACAAATAGTTAACCAGATAAGCAACTCTATATACAAACAAAGTAGAAGTAAAACATCCAATATTTATTAGTTACCATTAAAACAGCAAAATGTCAAAAATGCTAAATATCCTATGTTCCATAATAATGGAGCAACATCAGAAATACAAATTAAAAAAATTCTGCAGTACTAATAGAGAGTAACGTACAGTATTCACAGTATACTTGCAGATATTGTGCCAAGGGTGATACAAGTATAGGTGGTCCAATAATGAAGGAACACTCCCAAACATGTAAACAGCAAATAAATCCTAAGCTATCCTAATAAGGGCTAGCCCTGACAAAAATTAGCACCCTCACGGGTACGCTTTGCCTTTCCAGGTAGTATCTTACCCTCCCTGCACTATAATAAGGCAACAGGAGCAACTAGGGAGCAGTGTCCAGAGACCAATCACAGGAACGGGGTCGACAGGATTTTTGTACACCAGAAGCGCCTGCCGGTGTCAGCGTCCTTCAACGCGCGTTTCGCACAAAGGCTTGCACCTACCAGTGGTGACTCGAGGTTTCTTCTTATGAAACCTTGACCCCCCTTTGTCTTAGTGTGATATATATACCGCAGGGCTGGCCAACCTGTGGCTTTCCAGATGTTCTGAAACTACAACTACCAGCATGCTTTGTCAGGTATCAGCTATGCCTATGCAGGTAAAGCATGCTGGGACTCGTAGTTTCACAACACCTGGAGAGCCACAGGTTGGCCAGGCCTGATATACTGTATCACAAGATAATACAAGAAGGGTAGAGATATATGGGGTGTTGCGAGGATCATTTAAGGATGCTAAAGGGAAACATATATATTCGGAAATGAGTTGATGCGTGTTGATTAGTGGAGTTTTGAGTAACAGAGATGTTAGGATGTGAAAAGAAGTGAAGTATACATTGTGATAATATACTATGTAGTAAAACATTAAATACAAATATAAATAAATATAAATGTAATTTGTGTGGACTATTCTGTTGCAGAGGTAATGATGGAATAATATGCAGACATAAGTGACAAATCTCTTACGTTTGAATGGGTTTGAATGTGTGCTGATTACACTCAAATACACAGAAAATGAACTGAACAAGTAAGTCTAGAGCCGAACCCTTTTTGTACTGTTTCAGTATGGAGAATGGTGTGAATTCAGCTTCATGCTTTTAACTTGCTGAAAAAATATATATAATAGTAAATACATTGTGACTGCAGTAACTGAAAACATCTTCTGTTTTGATGGTAGTCATAGTTACAGATTTCTGTTGAATTCAATGGAATCTTATTAGATGACTGTGTTCTTCACATGAACTATTCTTTTCATCTTTATATGGAATAGTGCAGCTAACACTGTCTCTGCTTGGTATAACGTTCTTATATTTAAACTTTAAAGCTCACTGTCAGTAGATCCAAAGTATATAGCAGAGTTTATTACGTTATGGCTTTTTGTACAATACTGGCTGTTGTAAGCGCCTATTTAATAAAGGTCAAATTAGTTTCACCTTTGTAACAGATCTCGAAGGCCAAGGTAACTGTGCATTTTACAATATTAAAAGGATATAATAAGTGTTCTAAAAATAAGTTAGAATAAAATATTTCCTCTGAGGTATTTCCAACTTTACATTTATAACTTTTATTTTGTTTTGTTTTATATTACGTTGCTTAAAAAATCAAGAGAAATTAAGGCATTGCAAATGAACACAATTGAAATAATTTGAAATCTTTATTAAATCATACCTATTGTGTTTCATGTCTAATTTATCTCAATAGAAAAATGCAATCGTGCTAATTGTTGCACCTTGGAGCAACAATTAGCGCGGTTGCATTTTTCTATTGGTATTTTGTATAAGTAGGCATGGCGAGCTTTTTTTGTCAACTGCAGCACTTGTCATCTGGAGATATTAAGAGATCTTTATACATAATTTATTAACATTTATAAATATTTGAGATATTATTTACTTTATGATTATTATTAGAAATATCTCTTAGGGCCAGATTTACTAAGCTGCTGGTTTGGAGAAGTGGAGATGTTGCCCATAGCAACCATTCAAATTCTAGCTGACATTCTCTAGTATGTAACAGAAAAGTGAGAGCAAGATTCTGATTGGTTGCCATGGGCAGCATCTCCACTTCCAAACCTTAGTAATTTTAGTAAATCTGGCCCCTAGAATCCTCATTGTTTGGCGCTATAAGAAGGTTTTTTTCTGTCTTTTATTTACTAATTTACATTTAGTTTCATACATAGATGATCTTGCATCTCTATATTAGTTTTTTCCAGAACTGTGTAACTTAAATAATGTAAAACCGGATTGCATAGTGTGATTATTTGCTGTATTTTATATTCAACTATTATATAATGTACTGTGCTATGTTTATTATTGAAATCTCAATGTCTGAATTTTCTTAAAACACTTCATTAATGATGATTTGATGATTATTTTTTTCAGGGTATTAATTACATATGCCAACTCTCCCTGAATGTCAGGGAGACTACCTGAAGAGTGGGTGATTTCCCTGACTTCCTGAAGAGCGGGTGATCTCCCTGATGTCAAATGACTTATGATGAAAGTCATATGATGAAAGAATTTAGAAATTGTGTCCTGTTTCCCTGCATTGAGGCATATGGAGGCAGCAATTTTTATGGAGGCCAAGATGTAATGAAAGACTGGCAGTTATCTAAGACAATAAATGTTGGTCTCTTGTTAATCAGCTGCAGTGTCACCTATTTTTATTTTTATTATTAAGATAAAGAAATCAGTGCATCTCCTATTCACAGTCTCCACAATAATACTAAAAGCACTTACTCACTGACAACAATCATTAAATTCCGATTCTCCCATTTTTAATAGAGAAATAGATTTCCTGGCAGTGCTAGACACTCCCATAGGTGGAGTTATTCACAAGACACGCAATTGTTATGTTGACAGTGACAATTATATAGATAAATATTTTATCATATGAAATGATGGAGAGTAATTCTGCTGAAGTCTTAAGTCTTGATGGTACATCTAAAGCTGGCCATACACTAGAGTGATTATCGGGTGATCGGGTCATTAGGCAAATAATCACTCTAGTTCAGAGACTCTCAACCCCGTCCTCAAGTACCAGTAACTGTCCATGTTTTGTAGGTCTCCCTGCAAAACCTGTGGAGCTTTCAGAATGTAACTGTCAGTTATGAGCTCACCTCCAGCAACAAGATTTAAAAAACTTGGACCGTTAGTGGTACTTGAGGACAGGGTTCAGAATCCCTGCTCTAGTGTATGGTACAGACAAATTTTTGAAACGCCAAATAAATGCACCAGAAACGCTCTGGTGCGATTATTTGATCTTATTTGATTTAAATATTATTTGGAGAAAGCTTCCAATATTTTAAAGGAGCCAATCAGCAAGCTGCATGGCTCCCTATTCTTCAAAGCTGCTGCTGCTTTATATCTATGTACAAAGCTGCTCTGACAGCTTTGCAGGTATACTTTACAGCTGTCAGAGCAGCATAGTACATAGATATACAGCAACAGCTATTTCAGGAGTAGTACAGACAGGGACCAGCCTAAAACGCGCTGTGCTTTGGCTGATCCTTATCTGCATTACTGCCTGCAATAGCCACTGTTGTATATCTATGTACTATGCTGCTATGACAGCTGTAAAGTATACCTGCAAAGCTGTCAGAGCAGCTTTGTACATAGATATAAAGCAGCAGCAGCAACAGAGAGCGCTGCCCCCTCCCCTCTTCTGCTAGGATTATCGGTCCCAGCAGAGGAAGTCTATGGTGCCGATAATGGGACATTTCCCTAGTGGGGAATCTTCCTGTTTATCGGCTCACCCCCTGCTGGGACAGATAATCGTACAAGTGTATGGCCAGCTCAAGGGTTCTCAACCATTGGCACTCAGATACTAGGGGTGACTGGGCAAGGTTGTAAGGAGGTAGAAGCTGTACTTGCATTTTAACCAGCTGTATTGCCAGATGGTAGAGGGCATATTTAATAAATAATCTAGAATCTCTTCTTTTTTTTTTTACTGGGCATGGATTCATATAAGCAAGAAATAATGTGGAAATCTTCATTTTTTTGTTGTATCTATACATCAGAAAGTCTATTCCTTCTCTATGCAAGATAGACAAAATATCCCAGGAATAATACCTCTAACTTCCTAAATAATCAATGAGAAAACTGTAACCATTAGAGATTGGTTCTACTGTAAATGAAATTATAGAAAGGTTTTAGGGCATTTGACTGTAAAGCTTTTACAATTTGCAAACTGCCTTCACAGAGGTTGTTAAAGCATTATAACACAGCTCACTATGGGGAATTTTATTAAATCAACCCATTAGTTGTCTCCTCACCTTCATAATTACGGATGACAGTCACT
This sequence comes from Limnodynastes dumerilii, assembly GCA_011038615.1. Lineage (NCBI taxonomy): Eukaryota > Metazoa > Chordata > Amphibia > Anura > Limnodynastidae > Limnodynastes > Limnodynastes dumerilii. The sequence continues at coordinate 314,378 of WWET01000062.1, read as the reverse complement.
GTTGATTGGGTTTCATCAGAAAAGCCTGCTAATCACATCTAGGGCAGAAGTAAGCTAATTAATTTTAGTGCAAGGTTTTAGATGCTACAGTGTTCAATGTTATTTTTAGCCTTAATGTTTTGAAGATGTGATGATGATATGTGGAACATTCCAGTTGTAATCTTTGTAGGCAATGACAGTGGAAATCTGTCATTTGTTAAAAAATGTCACTATGCCAGTATTTGTAAATAGCACACCCAGTATTCAGTTGTAAAAGCAACTTAAGATGCTTACACATTGAGCAGGATCCAGACTTAAGAAGGAGCTTGTAATTAAGAGAAGAAGGTTACACCTGGGCACAACCTTATTGATTTCAGGGGGAGTCAAGTTAATTGTATTATTTGCATGCAGGAAATATCTTTGAATTGCTCACTGCACACCGATACAGACCAACTTTACTTTCACTCTGTTATTTAGACTTGGAATAAGAAACATCACCTCTCAACTCTAATGCTGTTTGCAACAGATGAAATATGACTCCCCTGCAATCAACATGGTTTAACCCAGGAGTAACTTTACTCTCTTAATTTAAAGCTCATTCTTAAGTCTGAATCAGGCCCTTAATTTCAAGCTCCTTCTTAAGTCTGGATCCAGCCCTTTGATGGCTAATATCCGTAATCCCCCCCAATCACTTCCGTTCTGAGAGACCCGGGTAGAACTTTCCAATTGTCCTGGGTCTAACTCATTAGACCTGGGTAGAGGCAGTCAGACCCTTTCACACTAAGCCTTAACCGTGGTATTTAGGGCTTGTCCCAGCAATATCGCTGGTTTTTGGTGCAGTGTGAAAGGGGTATTACAGAGCCAGAAATTGTATTTATTTAATTAACCATGTACAGTATTTATCCAATAATGTAACATGAATATAAATGTATTATAAATGGGTAAGCTCAAAATACATAAATATTTTTTCTCCTGTTCCTTCTTCTCCACAGTCCATACATTATAACTGAATACATGGGCATCAGAAATGAAAGTTTCATGAAAGTGGCTGCAGTTGGAACCTGGATGGGTGACTTTGTGACGGCCTGGATGGTAAGATCATCGATAAGAAACTTTTTCAGCAGAACATAATGAAGGTTTCCATCAGCACTTTGCAAAGATAGTTATTTCAACAGCTGGTGTTACTAGATGACTTCTGCGCTTGACATGCGTTATCACACATTTTCTCAATGCCCCCATCTCCATCTTGGATTGCCACCCACCACTACACCTAAAACATTGCCAAAACATTACTAGCTTAAAACTCCCAAAATAGAACTCATATAATCCTCTGCCTTTGCCTCTTTTGTTATGTGTTATGAGGAGTAAGTTTAGAGCTATTTCTTACCTCTTAGCAGAGAATGGGGGAGGGTGGCAGCCTTTTGGTACCGGGGAAAATATGTGTCTGTGTTTCAGGCCTTTCAAATATTAAACCCTCAGCTCGCTATGTACAATGCACTTTTATGTAATGTCAAGAGGAAGCCATTGATTGATACATGCTCTCAGCTCGACTCTATTGAATTTATAGCACTCTGATGTGGTGAAGAGATCCACATGTTTTTTTATTATATAGGACTTCAATTTGACGTTTTAGTGCGGTTAAGTAAGGTTAATTTGTTGCTTAATATGCATGGGAGGCATTTTGGTTTAAGTGGTTAGTACTTCTGCCTCACAACGCTGAGGTCATGAGTTTGCTTCTTATCCCCCATGTCTGCATTGGTTTCCTCTGGGTGCTCTGGTCTCATCCCACACACCAAGAACATGCTAAGATGTTACTTAGCTGCTGACAAAAAATTAACCCTCGTCTGTGTGTCATAGCATTACTGGGGTATTTCATTAATTATTTTATTATGTAGAAGGGTGTACTGTGATTTATCACTTGTACCCTCATTGTTTTGTGGTGGTCATTGCTTTTTGGGAATCCAGAAAAGTGTTACCCTAAAGAGTATTAGGTACATTATTTAGCTAAGTATCAGGTTACCCTAGAAACAAGGTTCTGTTCTACATGTTGCACACTTCCATACTGGATGCATTTATCATGCTCAGGCTTAAGAAATTCTTGATCTGGTAAATGAATTCAGGTACAGCAAGGATCTCTGTGTAATTCTTGTTTGTTCTTGTACCAGCACCAGACTGATGTGGTCACACTATAACAGGGAGATCCACAGTATGACACCCACAGTTAACATAGCTATGTTTGTTGGACTTACTTTATGTCTTTTGACCCTGTACACAGTATATATATATATATATATATATATATATATACACACACACACATTAGCTGTACTCTAGTGCATGCTATGCCTATACATTTCCTCCTCCCTATTCATCATATCCCCATTCTCATCATCTCTTCCTCTCAATTCATCATCGCTCCATTTTTATCACACCCCCACCCCCTCCTCTTCATCAGCTCTGGCTCCCTATTCATCATCTCCCTATTCTCATCATCACCTTTCCCTCCCCATTCCTGTTATCATTTGTCTATCCCCTTCATAATTTCTCCCCTCCTCTTCATCAGCAACTTTCCCCCATTCACCTTAACATCTCCTGATCATCTCCTCCTCTTCATCTCACCAGTATTCCCATCATGTTTCTCCAGTCCCCCCAGGATACCCATCATGTGTCTCCAGCCTCCCCCAGGATCCCCATCATGTGTCTTCAGCCCCCTAGGCTCCCCATCATGTGCCTCCAGCCTCCCCCCGTATCCCCACAACGTCGCTCCCG
>WWET01000062.1:260108-297373 GCA_011038615.1 Limnodynastes dumerilii | reverse complement strand
CTGCTGAAAGTAGCTATCAAAAGTTGGATAGACTGGCCATAAATTGATGAAACAGTTCACAGGTGTGCTGGGAAATTTAAATAATGGTTACATTGTTCTAAAGCAGTGTTTCCCAACCATGGTCCTCAGGGACCACTAACAGTGCATGATTTCCAGGTCTCCTTGCTGGAGCACAGGTGTGTTCATTACTGACTGACACATTTTAACAGTTCCATAGGTGGTACTCAGTATATCACATGTTCTGTGCGGAGGCCTTGAAAACATGGACTGTTAGTGGTCCCTGAGAACCAGGGTTGGGAAACACTGCTCTAAAGGCACACATTGTGTTGTCAAATATATTACTACCAGCCTTTCTGACTGACACAAGGCAAAATGTATCCATGCATTCATATCTTTCCAGCCTTGCAAATGTGAGTTTTGGGAAGAAAGACTTTGCTCACTGTGGACCGTATTTACACTGAAGAGTGAGTTATGTGAGGACAGAAACGCCCCTAACTCAACCGTCCTGCTCCTAACCCGCACCCCACTTTTAGGTACCTTATGGCACCTAAGAGTGCCATTGGGCTACCTTATCTTACTGTGCGTAGTTTCCTTCTTAAGAAAGAAACTACGCATGGAGAATGGCTCTCCCCGCCCTCTCTGGCTAATCTAAATCCCTCCCCCTCCCACTTCTACCTAATTCTCCCCGAGGTGGCATTAGCACACCTCCTCCTTCCTAAACTACTCCATGCAATCTTTAAAGACCGCACAGAGTCAATCTATGTACCTATCTGGTACATAAATTTAGAAAAATTACCTACTATGCATGTGTAGTAGGCCATTTCAGGAGATTCCACACTTAAGAAGCTGGAGCTTCTTAAGTGTGAATCAGGTCCTGTAATCTCATCTTCTTCTTAGCAGACTGCATTGTGACACTATTCATTTGTATTCCATCCACTTAAATATTCTAAATACTGTGTGTTAAGGGATGTGTTTTCACTCCCAAAACTAGCAATCTTTTTTTGAATGTTTTTTGTTTGGAGAATTATTGAATTGTGTTAAAATCCCAAGAGATTACCATGTTCTGCCTGACTTCAGCTATTATTCCACAGTCAGTCACTAAAATCACATTTGTTCTATATTCAGGTGTTAGATCTGTGAAATTACAATTAAGTTTGTAAAAATCAGTTTAGGATTTGTCCACTTTGACAAAACTGTATTAAACTGTATGGGGGGGGGAGGGGTGAAACTTTCCTTTTTCCGTGATGTGGGTCTAATGACCTGGCATTCAGACCTGGGAAATAAGAAAGGTTTTTCCAGGGTCTGACACAGGAATGGTGTCAGTGTAAAAGGTCCCATGTTGTTTTTTAACACTCGATTGGAGGGAATACATCACAGGGGGTTGATGACACATACTGCCATGGTACTTCAGACATAATGGCGCATTGGCAAGATGAAGAGGTGATAGAGCTCCTGGGAATAAGAGGGGAGGAAGAAATAAAGGCCCATATCTCTGGAACAGTTAAAGATGCTCATATTTATTTTAACATCTCTATAAAGCTGGAGGAAAGGGGCATAATAAAGCCACAGTAACAAGTGGTCAACAAATTAAAGGCCCTGCACAAACAATTCACCAAAGTCCACGACAGCCGCAACAAAAGTAGTGCAGGGTGGATAAATTGGCCATTATATGAGCTGTGTAACGAGGTCTTCAGCTGTTCAGCCAGCTGCAACCGGGTGGCCCTCTCTTCCTCACTGACTCAAGCGGCAAGGGAGACAACATCATCGCACACCAGCAAGGCCTCCAGAGCATCCTCACCACTGACATGAGGACACCCAAGATGAGGATAGTTCCTTGGATGACTCTCTTGTGACTCTCCTCCTCCAAACAGCTTTCCACTGCTCAGGATGAGCCAACTCTATACCCAGCTTGGTGCAGGAATAGTGAGTGTCTTTGTTTTTATTGCTTGTATCCTTGTGTGAATTTTTTTAATTGTGAATTTTATTTTAAAAGTTCTGTAATGTCTTTCCATGCTGTCATCAGATCCATAAAGGACAGCATTTTCAATAGCAATAATATGTCCATTGGAAAAAGTCCAGTATGTAATATTTACATTGTCCATCAGTACTAATGTGCTGTTTTCTCTTGTTTCTCTTTTACAGTTGATCGTTCTCTTGCTGCATGTGAAAAGCCTGGTTCATCCTCAGCTTTGCGGCGGCATTTGTTTTTAATAACTGGTATCCTTGCGTGAATTCTTAAAGAATATTTTTAGGCTTTAAAAGTTCAATAATGTCCTTCCATGCTGTCATCAGATCTACAAAGGATAGCATTTTCAATAGCAATAAGATGTCCATTGGAAAAAGTCCAAAATGATATTGTCACATTGTCCATGAATGCTAATGCGCTGTTTTCTCTTGTTTCTCTTTTATAGTTGATCGTCTTTCACTGCACATGATGAGCCTGGTCCATCCCAAGCTTTGTGGTGGAATAGTGTGCCTGATCCAGACTTAATAACAGCAATTCATTTATGCATGCTGCATACATAAATATTGCTGTTGGAACGCACTGCGCATGCACGAGGCAGATGTTACGCATTGTAACTCTGATCGTACGTAACTTGTACGTAAATCCGTATGAAAATCCATATGCCAGCTGATTATACGCATTGTAGGTGGAGGGAGGCATTTAAATTGTACGGTATGGGCTGGGTTAAGCACCTACTTATGACAAGGCAATACGTACGACAACAGATACGCAAGGAAAAGTTAAGGTAGGTTCTGAACACGTAAGTCAGCTAAATTACATGCGTGCAAGCGGAGTGTCAGAGAGAGTTCATTATCCATGGTAACTCAGGTATGTTTGCGTACATAAAATGACCTTAAGTCTGGATCTGGCCCAGTAAGTCACTTTGTTTTTAATAAATGGTATCTATGTGTGAATTTTTAAAGAATATTTTTGGGCTTTAAATGTTCAGTAATGTTTTTCCATGCCGTCATCAGATCCACAAAGGTCAGCATGTTAACCAAATGTTCATACAAAATGTCCAATATAACAATCAACTATAACTTCTAGCAAACTACTGTAATGTCTGCTAATAATCTACTATAACTTCTCCTAAACAAAACTTTACATTGAACAATTCTGCTTACAACACTGCTGTAAAGTTTTGCACCAAACAGCCATATTATCAGGAGCCTCTGACCGAGTTGGCGTCTCCTCAGCATTGCTGCTACTGCCGTGTTCCCTGCCATCCATCCATTCTCCGGTTCTTGTTTGGACCCTCGTCTGCCTTTTTATTTTCATTGCGTTGTATTGTCTCTGTCTCTCTCTTCATTCCTCCGGTCCTGCCTCTGTCCTGTACTTCCTTCTTCCTTGCCTCTTCTTTACTCTGCTCTTCATTTTGTTTTGGGTTCCACCTTTTCTCTTTCCTTATATCTGTGTATACTTTCCTATTGTCTATTATTGTGCACACAGTGAATACTTGCCTGTTGTCCATTACTGTGCACAATGTGAGTACTTACTTGTTGTCCATTACTGTGTGCATATTGCATATCAATCTATTATCCATTACTGTGCACACTGTGTATACTTACCTGTTGTCAATTACTGTGCACATGAAGCATACTTACCTATTGTCCATTTGCCCTGCACATAGTGCATATCTATATCGTCTATTTTTCTGTGCACACTGTGTATATTTATCAATTGCTCAGTACTCTGCACAATGTGCATACCTACCTGTTGCACATAGCGCATACTTGCCAAGTGTCCTTTAACTCTGCACATAGTGCATCCCTATCTGTTGTTTGTTACTGTGTACATAGTGTATCCCTTCCTATTGTTGTCTAGTTCTGCAAACTGTGCATACCTACCTTTGGCCCTTTACTGTGCACTTAGTACTTACTTACCTATTGCTCTTAGCCTTTCATCCCTGAGTATTGATCATTGGCATACGTGCCTTTTTCTCATGCTCTTTCTAATCTCCGCCCTCTGTACTTCTTCCCTTGGTGCAGTGTTGTTCCTCTTACCCTGTCATTCCTATTCCTACGCCTCAGTCCTCCAGGTTTGTGACCTGCTACTTGGGGTGCAGCCAAGTCCAACCCCACCATCAGGGGCTCTGGCAAAAACCACCCAATAGTTAGATTCCACTCCCGGGAGGCTTTGTGCGTTACATACACAGCTGGTGGCTGATACTTAACACATATTAACAGTACTCTAATACTAATGTATTGTTTTCTCTTTCTCCTCTCTAGTTGGTGAGCCTGTGTTCACTCAGGATGAGCCGTTGTCTGCTTTTAACATTAAAAAATCTGTTGCAGCTTGCAAGATGTTCAGGAGGGAGGAGGCCCCAAGCACAATGGCTTACTAAACTGCTGTTTTATATCGCAAAAAAACCCATTTTGTACTTCTCTTGTTGCCTGCTTTTTCTCTTTTTTTCCCTTTTTATGGTTTAAAATGAAGTGAAAAAGAATGAGCTGTGTGGAGGTAGCTACCAAGGCCATGACGGCAGTAATGCCTATGGATAAAGCCATGCAGTGGCAGGAAGAAGACAGCATGAAAAGGTTCTTTGAACATGAGCACCAGTTGCAGTAAAACTTCCTGAACCGAATCACCACAATAAACAGAGAAAACGGAATGCAATATGACCGTCATAATGGAGATAATGCAGGAAATGCGGTACCAGCAACAGCAGCCACCACCCCCACCCTACCAGCAAACTGGGCAACCTTTTCTACCCTACCCTTCCCAGAATTACCTCCCCAACTCAACATCCACCTGCACCGTAACATCCACCTGAGCAGTACCAATACCAGAAAGAGCACTTTCCTAACAGTTGTAAATGTTGGGGGGTTTTTTGCATACTGTTATTTATATTTTATAAAAAATCATATTATATATTGTAATATAGTTAACAATTTTATATTATTTTTCTATGTTATAGAAAGCACATTATGACTCAAATTAAAAGCATATGACTTAATATGCTAACTTTAAAATATTTTTGTTTAAAAACATTGTCTCTTTATTGACAAAATGAATAAAGGTTTGTGGCGGTATTGTGCGAATGCGTTCCGCAGGGGTGTTGTAACGCTCACCTTCACTTGTGTCTGGATCATACAGCTCTGGTAGTTCAGAGTCCAGTGAGTTCCACTTCCGGCAGAAACTGCTCTACCCGTATATGTTGTGCAAAATACAGCAAGCAGCAACCACATAAGGCACAAGCTTGGTGTCAATATCTGAGCGTTCTAGAAAACGCCACCTTCATCCCTTTAAACGTCAAAAGGTGTTTTCCACAACTGAGCTGAGGGTATGGGTAAAGCGCACTTGTTCCAGAGAAAGTTGATGGTGCTGTGTGATGACCTTCATCAGCCATTGACGCAAAGGGTAGGCAGCATCCCTGATTATGTGCATCGGGATCTCCACACCATTCACAGTCTGACTTCTGCAAAGCAATGAATCCGTTTTAAATATCTAATATATGGATGGTCAATTTACATGTAAAAATACATAAAATAGTATAGCCTGCACTGTGGAAAAATTAACTAAAAATATCATATAGAACTTTCAAAAAACATGACAGGTACTGCCCCCAAAAATAAATATTAATTACAAAAAAGGCTAATTAGCAGCCAGATAGACAACATCTACATCTCAAATAAATGTATATATATTTACCTCTATGGGGAAGAAGTATTTGCCTTCATCCTCAGCAAGGTGGTAGATGTCAGAATTGGTCAAAACTAAGGCATCATGAAAGCATCCAGGCCAGCCATCTGTGAAGCTGAAAATAGCATATATTTAGCATTCAGTTGCACTACACATGGTTACAGTGAACATTGCAAAGGATGCTTACCAATACTTGTGGTCAACTACAGCCTGTAGAATGATGGAATGCCAGCCTCTGCGTTCTGTACAGGGGCTAAAATGGAGATCTGTGTCCCATCAATCACTCCTGCACACTGCGGATTTCCACATCTAATGAAGTCAATAAAAGTCTCATCTAGACGCTCCCTGCCCTTGAGACAAAGAGATGAAGCGATGGTACAGTGCTTCCAGAAATACCTCCGTGACCTCACGCACCAGATTTGAGACCATGTAATTCCTGGCATCAAACACACAGGAAATTGGGCAGTATTCCCCAGGGGTAGCATACCACCATAACACAATGGCTAACCTTCTCCAGGGTAGAATGCCAATCCGGAATGCTGGATAGTACCAGGGAGATGAGTTCCAGCATATAGTGAAAGGTCCCATGTGACATCCGAAAGTGTGCCATCCACTGTTCCTCTTCAAAAGCTTCCACACTTGCCCAGAAAGCTTCAGCATGAGAATGGTTTCTATCCCACAATCTCCGGTCAGTGAGGGTGCTGAATCTCAGAATGGACATCAGACTGAACTTGATGTACACTCTCCTCCTGCGCAAATACTGACGTTGAGTATTCTTCCTCTCTGTCATGAATTGCTCCTTTCTCTTCTCCAGGTCGCAATGTGCAATCTGGAACAGTGTAAGCAGCTGCACCAGGCTATTGTTTGCTGTCTGAAACAGCAAAATCATCCAAAAAACCATGACCTCTGAGCCACAAACAAGTGAGTTGTCAGCCATCATGGAAAGCTATGTAGATAAAATGGCCACCCATTACTGACATCATAATTGTGTGCAAAAAGTTGTCCCTTTTTAATGATTACATTTTTTTCAGCCAATAGCAGCTCCTCTTTAGAATAATTGATAGCTTCTTCGAAGGGAAGATGCGGTAAATTCATGGCACATGTGAAACGGTCAGACCCGGGTATTTCCTGGGTTTTAGGTGGACTTATAACATGGCTTTTTTTTTTACATGCCAATTCGCCTGGAAGAACCCAAGTTGAAACTCTTGAATTTTTAATTAATGGTACTTTTTTAAAGGATTATGTTTAATTATGTTAATCCGTAGTGGCTGAGTGTAGAAGAAGCCTTCTAAATGGCGAGTCATATTCTAAAATTGACCAGTCACTATACACTAATAGGCATATCACCTGAAAAATGTCTGACCTGCACACTTACTGTTCATGTATCACGATCTGGCGAAATACCATCAAAATGGTCCAGGAGCAATGTCAAACAAAATCAGAGTGTTAAGTGCAACTGAGCGATCCAACTGCACCGTAATTTGTTCTAGAAACAAAATCTGTTTCAAAATTCCAGGTTCTAAGGCAGGCTGAGGTCTAGGCAAAATTTGCTTTACAAAGCAGAGGTCAGAAGCTGAAACTGAAGAAAAGGCTAAATGTGTTTAAATAAAACAGAGATCAGTAACAAGGGGCCTGATCCAGACCTACGATGTAGCGTTGAGCGTACTAGCGCTCAGCGTTACATCGTGGGACTCCCCCTGCCCCATCGTATTTACACTCCCTTACGCCGGCTGAAGGCAACCCTAACTTCAGCTGGTGTAAGGGAGTGTAAATACGCTTGGACGGCGGCGTTAGTACGATAATGCCACCCTCCCAGCCTCATTACCCTCCTTCCCACCGTAGTAACGCTGTAGTACGCTGCTGCTATCGTAGATCAGGTGCTTCCGTAGCTACGCCGGGCAACATCTGACCGGCGCATGCGCAGATCAGCTTTTAAGCTGATATTACGCTGCTGGCTGGGGTTTTAACGCCAGCCAGGGTAGGTCTGGATCAGGTCGAAGGTGTCAGTAATTCAAAGTAGCTGAGTGTTCTGGCACAGGGAGGTCAAACTATCACAGGTACTGGAGAAACAGTGATGTTAAAATTTATAGTGTTAATTAAATGACCTACCTCACTCGATTATCTCCAAGATGGAGTACCTCAAAATAATGAAAAGAAGGATGTTTGAATCATTGCATTCCATAATGTTCTCCAGTCATCTTTTCTCCCCCTTGTGTATCCCCTTTGTGTATCTACAACCCCTATTCCCACTTGTGTGCCTCCAACCATCCTTTTTCCACCTTGTGTGTCTCAGCCATGTATTTACCGCCTTGTGTGTCTCCAGCTATCTCTTCTCTCCCTTGGGTATCCAGCCATCCACTTTACCCCTTGTGTGTCTTCAGCCATTACTTCTTCCACTTGTATGTTTCCAGCCATCCCTTCTCCACACTTGTATGTCTCCAGCCATCCACTACCCTCCCTTCCCTATATGTCTCCAGACGTCTATCTAGTCCCATGCCACCATCAGCACTTCACCTAGTGATGCCGCTGCACAAAAAACTGGCCAGCCATGCAGATCTAACTGTGTAGTGTGGAGACTGCACCGCTTCTAACATACTTATTGTGTATGTATTAAACTATTAATGTGAAGCATTCAATTTCATTCAACACTCATTAGAACGCAATGTAAGTTTCAAGCATGAAATTCTTTGCAAAAATTATTCATTGCAAATTGCGATTCTCCTTATAACATTGAGAAAGATGGATTTCCTGACCTGCAAAAATTGGCTTTATATAATTTTAAAAGTGTGTAAGCATAAATCAAAAATTGCGTCTTACTTTTACAGGTTACTGACATGATGCTTCAGGACACCCAGTACCCAGATTGGGGTAAATCAGCACGTGCCTTCTGGAGAAGGGGAAACATTCGGATAATCTTGTTCTGGTATGGATATATTTTTACTGCATAATATCTCTGAACATTTATTTTTACATGATAAATAATGATTTAATGATCTGATCCTCTGTTAAGAACAGATTCCGTATGGCAGCCGGACGCTAGCATATGGAAGCTGCAATCCTAATTTCCGTATGTGTCGCAGGAGTGCACACTCCCTGCACTTGTACGGCCTTTCCACATTCAGAACCCTACCTTGAAGCGTTCTGATGTGGAAAGGTCACGTGCGTAATATAGTATCGTATGTAAGGGCTTGGGAAAGTGCACAGTAAAACACAAGTCGGCTTGCTTTAATTCTGGACCAGGTCCTTATGATCACTGTCAACGGCTTTTCTTTTCACTAAAACAGACCATGGTTGGAAATGATTATTTTTTATTATTGATTTGATAATTCTTTATAAAGATTAACATTTATTGAATATTTGTATTTAACAATGCTTTATTACTGCATTGTCTAGTGAGTGTAACTATCATGAACAATAACATGACCTGTTCCTACCTGCAATTCCTTCTAACCATCTGAGCAGATTTTGTGTTATGAATGCAATTTTTCCCTTTTTTTTCATTATCGTATGGTACAGTTAATGCACTTCCGGATCCCTGCTGAATCCAAACTCCTGTGCAGGGAAGGGGAAGCCACTCCCTTCGCACGCAAGGCAGGTTCCTAACTTAAGATTTCTGCACGGTCCCCATTTTGCGGAAGTATGGATAGTATATAACCCCTTACTGTACTATTTACACTTCCACTCCCTGAAACTTCCTGCCCTGCCATCAGATTTTTTACCTGGACAAAATTCTAGATCCAGAGGATCCAGATCTGTCATGGAAAAGCAACCTAGTGATTGAAAATTGCCACCTAATAGGAAGTCTGCCTCAGGTCCATTATTATTCTTGTTGTCTACCTGTTTGTTATAATTTTGTTGAATTATGTGTACAATTTAAAGGGTATATTAGTACTTGTGTACCAGATCCAGACTTCAGATTCTGCTGAATCCAGCTGAATCGCCATTGATCAGATGCTTGATCCAGCCTCCCATGAAGGGACCACTCCCTTGCTCGCATGGGGCCGGATCTAGATTTATTAAAGATAGCCCACTTACGCATGCAAGTTGTTAAATGGGCTAAATGGACTGGAGGGCGCATGCTTCCATACGCATGTTCCATCCAATGGCATTTACATGGGAAGGGGATGTGCTTCCCCTCTGCCCACCAAGGTGGACGGGTGGGAAGCATGTAAATTGTACAGTGGGGGGGGGGAACATGTAAATAGTTCAGTTGTAGAGGTATCCCTCACTTACAAGCGGATCAGTGGTCGGACGGACTGCTGATCCGCAAGTTTGACTTAAGGCTTCCTTATGGCAGTGTAAGTCACACATGTTCCGCACGAGAGAGGGCAGTGACAGGGGGAGTTCATTCCCTCTCTCGTTCGGACGGACAGACTCCTGCACACATGAAAAGTGTGCAGTAGTCTGGATCCGGCCCATGGAGATATGCTACCTGACCTCTCTCTTAACTCACTTGGGAACAGCATGGAAGTCAGGTACTTAGCACACCCTCACTGTACTATTAACACACCTCCTCCCTCCCACTTACAGTATGGGAAGTCCCCATCCTGGCCCTGGAAAGGCTTCCGGTACTTAAGTCTGTATCAGGAGAGTCCAGATCCATACTGTAAGTTCGGTGTGCCCACATGTGCATTTTCTAAATGTGTACATTTTTAATCTCTCAAAGAGTGAAAATCGCTCAAATTGTGAGAGTCTTGGTCCTTTTCGTGTGCAAGGAGAAATACAGGTATAAAGATTTATTTAAAATATCACTGAAACTATCTGTGGGAGTCCCCACCATGAAATAGAGACAACCGAAAATTAATATTCATCTGTTTCTATTTCAAAGAGGCAACATTTTCTTTAGAATGGGTAAGTATGCTAATATTTACCCATTCATTTCGAAAGCTGCCGCCACTGGATCCGCCGCAGACCCCACCAGAGAGGTGAGTAGGGCTGCGGGGAAGGGACGGTGAGTCTCGGGCTGTGGGGCAGGAAGGGTTAGAGTAATTGAAGTGGAGGGTTAAGGTAAGGATTAGGGAAAGGGTTGGGGTTAGATTTAATACTTACCATTCAGAGCACCCTGTATGGTGCTCCAGGGAACGATTGCTTTGTCTCTTCGAGAAAAAGGGCTATTCTCAGCAGCGACCCACACCCGAAACTATAAATCACATTCACTATACACTAATAACTACATACAGTTAAATAAAATCTCAGTCAAGTGTAATATTCTGTTAAGTATTATCTGAATTAAAATCTCTTTTCCCCCAAGGGAATTTTCTTGGTTTCAACAGAATGCAAAACTAGTTTCTCATTAAAGTCAAGTGTATCTAAATGGCGAAAGCCTTTTTTAAATTGCAAGCATTAATGACACTAGCGAAATATGTTGGCCTTGATTCACACTTAATAACGTCAGGAAGAGCTAGAGGCCGACACGGGGGAGTCAGCAACCCTGAATAACGTTGCTAAACACATGCAGGCCGTGTGCGTATGTTGGCATTTTTTGCAATTTGCGCATGTACGCAAATAATTCTATTATGCACGGAGTTCATTTCCATACCTAATGACATCCATAAGAAGGGGCGTGCCAGTACTCCATAAGAAGGAAGTTAAGTAGGGCAGTATAAGCTGGGTTAGTGCGTGCTTTAGCAAACTCCATACACAGATATATGCCTGGAGAGTTAAGGTAGCTGTATGGGGCGGAAGTCAGACAAAATCCGTAAGAATGAAGGGGGTGTCATAGGAGTGCATTTGTTACTTAGGTGCGTCGTTTTGTGAATCCACGCATACTTATTTCATTCTTAAGTGTGAATCAGTCCCGTTATCCATACAAACCTACAAAAGCCTTTACATTTTTTGCTTAGTCATTTACCTGGTAGACTCAAAACCACTGTTAGCAGATATAATGCCATTTCTATTTGTTATACAGGATGTAACATGCTTTGAAGCATTCACTATGTGGCACTTTTATACATTTCCACCAATGTGAATAAATAATCCCTCTGCCTCCCTTCTAACATTTACCTAGCATATTGTATTGATAAAGACATGTGGGGCGATGAATTGTTTCTTTCATTTGCATATCTGAAAGCATACTGAAGCCTTTACCTGCACAGTTACACAACATTGCCCATTATTTATTAAATAATGTTACTTTCAAAAGTCATTCTTTGTTAAGTTTATGTTCTTGGTTTACTGAAGGATATATTCAAGAGAGAATATACTCAGTATCCAGCAGCCTTGATGCTTTTTCTAAAGGGTCTCTTCATTTGTTTTGAGGCAAGTACCTCTCCCATTGTCACGGGGAAGGGAGTCTTAGAGTCAGGCTGCGGTGAAGGGAGTCTGGGGAACAGGCTGCAAGGAAGCGAGTCTTAGAGTCAGGCTGCGGTGAAGGGAGTCTGGGGAACAGGCTGCAAGGAAGGGAGTCTTAGAGTCAGGCTGCGGTGAAGGGAGTCTTGGAGTCAGGCTGCTGGGAAGGAATTTTTAGGGTCAGGCTGCAGGAAAGGCAGTCTTAGGGTAGGCTGCGGTGAGTAGAGGGTTAGGGTAATGAAATGGCAGGGGTCAGGGTAAAGATAAGGGTTAAGGTTAGATAAATACTTACCATTAGCCGCTGCGACTTCGTCCTGGGGAGGATCAATTGCTTCTTCTCTGCGAGGCAGGAGCAGTCGATTTGAAAGCCAGTCAAAAACTGGCTGGTATTAAACAGGCCTTTCAAAAAAGACGTCCTTGCCCTTCTATGGTTTGTGGTATTTACTCTAACAGAGATCAAACCTAATGATCTTTCAAGGTACTATTGAATATGATATTGCTACATAGGTTACCCCTATATTGCAGCATGTAAATGTAATACACTAACAGTATTTTAGGGAAGTAATGTCTTCCGCTGTTTGGAGATATTTTGTACATATGTAAGTGGTATATACAAGTGTGTATATCTATCAAGTATTTGACTGTCTGTCTGTCTGTCTGTCTGTCTGTCTATCTATCTGTGTTGCTTAGAAATTATTCTGTTTCTGTATTAGAATATTCAGATTTCCTGTATTTGTAAATCTTCATTTTTTTCTATGTAAAGACGTGAGCTACATTTTTATAGTTGCTAGGTTATACAGTCCATAAAATAATTGCTTATGTGTACATATTCCATAACTTCCAACATGTTTGATCCATAAATAAAAACAGATAGGAAGATTGTTATTGATGTAGCAAAGGAACGTCTATACTGAAATAGCATAAAGGCATTCAGAATTCCAAAGAAGTTTATTCATTTAGGTTTCCTATAAAATAGTGGTTCTCAACCTTTTTTTTGGTGAGTATTAGTTGCCTGCTGTGAAATCAGGTCAGATACTTTTGTGCGATTTCATTCTAACCCTAGCAACCTCTCTGCGGTTCTTTCTTTCATCTCTAAACCTCCCTTCACCCATCCCTTTATTTCTCTTGCTGGCACCTTAAACCATGGTTCACTTACCATCTGTTTTGTACATATATTTTCACTTTCATATTCCCTCCCTCTTGTATTATTACATACACCTCTTGGCTAGGTCTAGTTCTCAGTTTGTGTCTTCCCACTGGAGTTGTGTGTCACCTGCTGTGTTTGGGTGTTTTATGTTCAGTGTATGTTGGTATCATCTGGCTGGTGCATTGCACTTATCTAGTCTGCTGTGGTTCAGGGCTTGCACTCCATTCCATCTGAGATGTCAGTTTTATGTATTTTCCTATTCCTTTTGATAACACACCATGAATAATAAGCCAGTGATTCTGTGAATAATAACAGGAGAAGAATGGCGATGAGTGCTGGAACAATAATTAAATAGTAACTGTAACTGTATCTCGTTACAATATTGTTTGATGGTAGAGAACAGAACATGCTAACTAAACAAAGCATGAAGGCTAATGGAGGCCATATGTCAGTGACCCATCAAGAATGACAAATTCCATTAGTTGCCACGGTAGCATAAGCATAGTAAAAGACAAGTTAAATTTATAAAGAACAGAATGTCACCAAGGTTGAAAACCAAACACCTTAATTTCCATTGTATATTACCTTAAACATTCAACTGTAAGCAGTCATTTAGATGCACAGGTTGCATAAGTGGAATGGAATTAGTTTATTTTCACACTGAGAAAAATAAAACTGTAAAATGTTAACATACTCAATAAATAAATAAATATACATGGTGCAGACATTTTTTTTTATCTTTTTTTCAGAAACTTTAAAAACAGGAGAGGAATACCACATAAAGTAGAATCCAGCCAGTTGATTCAATGCAATATAAGCCTCTGTAAGTAGCGGATACAGAGGCTCACAGCTCACATCTCCTGGCGTCCCATGTTTCGATCATCAAGGATTAGGCTGGATAAGTAGTACACATGGATCCCAAAAGAGGATAGGTTAGACTCCAACCAACGCATTTCATCATGATGGCTCCATCAGGGGATGTATCCCACAAGCCTATCGTCCCATTTTAAATACCCTTCAAGTCCCAGCTGACAATTGGTGATCATCTCACTGGCTAATCTAATACATATTCATTAAAACAACGCTGCTAGACGTATTGATTAAACATCATTAAACCATTACATTCAGAAATTATTAATAAGACATTATTAACCTACAAAGAATTAATACATTAAACTTAATTTGGGAATCCTATTAAGAACTGGCAAATTATAAATATGTTTCCAAAGCTCCTATAATGCAAATCTGGTAGATAAAGGAAGACCAATTAATAACAGGCATACTTAAACATAAACTACAATAAAACATAAAATATGGGTCTATTCCAAACGCTCATTAAGTCTCTTTGGAGTCATAGGGCTGGATCAAGACTTAAGTAAGGGATTGAAATTAGTTACTCCTGGGCTAAACTGCAGTGGTATGTGTAGCACCTCCCAGATTAGGGAGTTTATATCTCTAGGAATTATTGGCCTGATGCGGTAGTATTTTTCTTACTTACTGCACACAGCTACTGCCCAGCTTTTCTATCACACTGTTATTTAGACTTGGGATAGGAAACATCACCTCTCAACTTTAATACTGTTTGAAACAGATGAAATATGACTCCCCTGCAATATGCAAAGAATAGCCCAGGAGTAACTAATTTCAAGCACTTACTTAAGTCTGGATTCAGCCCATGGTGTCTAGTGTTAACATCCAATAACATTCACTTTGTGAGAGTTTTTTAGGGGATCACTACCTCTCTTGTCCCTCCTAATTTGTTTGATTGCCTGAATCGTCATACTGTCTGGTTTGTCAAAATGTGATAATTTGAAGTGTGTTGGGACACTATGATCAATGTTTGGTTTAGTATATTGCGGTAATGCTCAAGAGCTCTAATCTTCAATGGGCATTTCGTTTTTATATATATGCAAGACCACAACCATATCTCAGAAGATAAACTGCTGTAGTGGAATTGCAGTTCGTAAAGTTCTTTATTTTAAATTGAGTCCCTACCATCTCTTCTGATATATGCTTGCAAATCTTGCAGCAACCACATGGAAAACACCCTTCCAAATCAGATTTAAAGTTCCCTGTATTAGATCTAACTAAGGGCAATGCACTGGGGGAAAGGTAGGACTTCAAATTTTAGCCCATCTAAACTTAATACTGGGGACATTGGGAAGGACTGGGGCCAAAATTGAGTCTAAACCCAAGACAAACCAATGTTTCTTTAACATAGAGGTGATCTATGGACTTAGTCTATTAAAACTAGTTAAGAATGGACAATCAACAGAACCATCCACCACATTTTGTTCCTTCTTTGATTGTACTGAAGTAACAAACTTCTGTCCAAAGTTTTCAGCCACTCAAAACGTTTTTTTATAAAGAGAGTAGGATAATTACGATTAGAAAATTTTACTTGTATTCAAATTTTTCTATCATGGAGCAATTACGTCTAAGTTTAATGAATTGCGAGAATATATATATATATATATATATAAAACAATGTTTATGTTTTAAAACAATTTGTTTATATATGTACTACTGCCCCTGTGCATTTTGTATGTTTTCTCCACTTACCTACCACTATGTGTATAAAAAATTAATTTTTTATGTTTTAATTAGGAATGAAAAATAGTAACTAAGGACCAGACCCAGATTTCCCAAAAGTGAGCGATTTACGTTTGCTTGCATCAGAAAACTATTTGCATCCTGCACATGTACAAATATCATACACCGTATATTACGTGACCTACGTAATGGGAACATATGTCTGGATCTGGCCCTATATCTTTTATGTGCTTTATTCATATGGACACTGCAACTTCCACTTCCTTTTTTCTTATAAGATAGCTTTGTATAATTATATGTATGGACTGGATCTAGATTTATCCTAAATGGCCATTTTCATTTAGTTGGATCATTGTTTAGTGATATGTGCATGCATCCAAGCAACTTGATCATTATACAGTCTGCTTCATACAGGTTTCTGACTTTTAACACTTCCATCAGCTAACGACATCAGGGGGGGGCGTGTGAAAAGAGTGGGAGGGGTTTAGTATTACAAGGATTTGTATGGTCAATCGATTTAGACTTCTGACCAGTCGCCATTTTAAGTGCGAAAGGGTTGACATTTTAAGGCAGTGTTCTGGTGGCAGAAGTTCTGTGTGCACAATAAGAATAGTTACCCAACCGCTCCACAGATACAGTACATGAACATTTGGATTTTAGGATCCAGTTCTATATGTCTGAATGAATGTATTCTACTACTGCCAAAGAATTTTCATATCTATGTACATTCTTATAAAAAGCCTGTAATAAATATATTAGTAATTGTTATTATTTAATATCATTATTGTATGCATCATTTTTATCGTCATTTTTTTTTACTAACATGTACAGAGATATTCTTCTCCTGTTTGTGCTCACCCCTGCTGTTTGCAGTCAGAGCATATGTGCTATACTTTTTAATCTGTGCCTCATCACTTCTACCATAGCCATAGTTGGTTTAATTAATATATTTTCTTTGTAAACTTAGCTATTATCTATGTACATTGAAGAGGTCATGATACCAGCAGATTGCATTCAACATCATTATTGAGATTACAATATAGAAGGTGTGGAGTTTAATTGTGTCATGATGTAGCTTAATAACAATTGTAGCTGATGGTAGGGGACATATTCGTGGATGAAGCATTGTGCTTTGTCTTTTGTTATGTATTGAAAGGCTGAACTGACAAGTACAGGATCTAGTTGGTTAAAGTTCTGGTTTGACAGGCATTTTTTTTCATCTAAAATAGAAATCTTTATTTATAAAATAATCCTTAGGGTATAGGTTATAGTATATCACTTTAAACATTATTTGATGTGTTGGATACTGTGAGCTTCTGGCAATTTCCATTGAATGTTTTCCTTTTCATTTTCTCTGGAAGATTAGCTGGTGTTTGTGAAGTACAATCTTCTCGGATAAGAATTAGATTTTTTATGATATAACATTGGACTAAATGCCACTACATTGGTTCAGCTTTTACTTTTGTTAACATTTCCATTTTCCCCTTATATGTCTAAGCGGTAAAGCACATCCTTCTCCTTGATTGCGAAGAGAAACATAAGCCTTATGAACTCTGCAGGAGCTCATTTGGGAATGTACCTGCAGTGCGTAAAATTACTGTACACAAGATTTTCTTTCTTACTTAAATTTGTATATCAGTCTCATGTTGTTCTGTAGTGTTTAAAGTTCTCTCAAACTGGTGCTATTCTACACAGATTAGGCTTTTTTTTCCATACTGACAAGTATTAATGTGTATGGAACCCTTTGACAGATAAATGATTTGTAGCATGTTTTGCTCTTTATCTTTACTTCTCATTAAGTCTCATTATGTCATTTAATCAATACTGTTAAAAAAGAATTTGTGTTTGAAAATATTTGCCATTTCTTAGATGATCTATAGCATTTATTCCCAATCAATGAGGCAAGTCTACATTATGTGCAAATATTGAGATGATAAACCACTGAAGATATATTGATTCCATAGAAATTGCATATGAGGATAATTTATTTGTATGGATCTGTTTATTCTTGAAAATTATATCTATATCAGGATAAGGAGTTCATAAAGAACACTTTAGTGACGAGAGGTGAATATATATCCTACCCCCAACCCTATACTTATTCTCACCCTAAGACTCCCTTCCCTGCGGCTTTTACAAACACCACACAGAGCACAGCATGTATATAAGGCTTACCATGGTGATACTGATATTACTACAAGACTAAGCAATGCTGATCCTTGTAGTTCTATCAGCGTAGCATGGCTAAGCCTTTCAACCATGCTGCGCTTGGCTTTTCCACACAGAAAAACACATGTCAAATAAATTGACATGTGTTTTTCAGGTTGTGTGAGGTGCTTTCATTGATTTTTGTCCAGCGATGTTTGGCGATTCGAATTTGCTAAAGGCTAAAGACCCAGGACTTTGCCTTTAGTGAATACGGTGATGGCAAAATCGCCTCCAAACTCCCGGGAGTTGAGGCGATTTGGCCAAAATCGAGCTTTGTAAATATACCCCCAAGAATTCCTTCCCCACAAGATATTCCTAAGACTCCCCTCCCTGCAGCCTAACACTAAGGCCCACCATAGACTCCCCTAATACTCGCCTGTCTGGTCCGGTGTGGCGGGCCTGCGTTGAGTCTGCGGTGGCTCGTTGAGTATGCAGGGACAGTTTTTGAATGAATGAATAGGTAAGTATGCTGATCGGCATAGTTACCTATTTATTAATAAAATATTCTAATTAGTTCTATTTTCTATTAGCTAATAGCGCTATTAGCGATATTCTCTATTTAATAGAGACAGACAAAAGTTATCTATCAGCTGTCTCTATATCGGAAACAGCATTTTCGTGCTGGAGACTGCATCCTCTTTAAGAGCATCTGGGATTTAAAGTTTAAAGCAAGAAGGAAAAGTATTGATGTAAACTTCCAAGCAGCCAAAGAATGCAGATCTCTTTTTCTTTTTATCCAAAAGCATCTCCAGCCAATCCATTTTAAAGTGGAAGCATATTTTCTCCTTAAAATGTTCCTCGGCCTAGTGAAGCACCGGTATACAAAACCTTTGCATTAATAAGCAGTGGAGTAAGCGGCCTCTGGCACAGCACATTTAGGGTACTGCTACTTCTGATACCTGGACGAGGGTGTAGAAAAGAGCGCCCATGCGCAGGGAGGACTTCTGAAAAATAAGCCACCCCTGCACACAGGGTTCCCGCCATCACCTGTGACATCACATAGGGGGCGGGACACTGCAGATCTGTGTTAACAGCATGATGGTGCTCAGGGAAGTCCTTCCCTGCACATTGACCTGCTAATGTACAGCTCTAAGCAGCAAGTATTGGCGGTAGGACAGAGAATTTATTTACAATGTAATGCTGAGCCAGCAGGAAGCTTACAGATGTTCTCATGGAAATTAAACATTTTTGTGAATTAAAATATTGAATGTGATGAAGGGGCTGGTAAAGCAGAATTTAATATATTGTGCATGTAGACGAGGCTGTGGAAGCTATAGATGTAATATAGAGGTTACTTACACAGGACCGTATTCAGGTTTAAGAGAGAGTTAGGGTCGAACCGACCCGCCCCTAGCTCTCCTGCCCAGCCCCTGAAACAGCCCTCATATTTAGGCGCCACAATGCCAGCAGCTGCACCTTCTGCTGCACATCTTGTTACATGGGCTTCTACCATTGTATTTCTTTGTGGGCCCATGAGTTTGATTTGTTTTTTCAAATGCAGTCCAAAAGCAATTAATTACTGAGAATGTAAATGAATACCTTGGCTAATCCATGCAGTGCATTGCATTTACTCCTGTTTCGTGATTTAAACACACAGGGGTAAATCCAGACCTGCGTACGTTAGCGTATTTACACTAGCCGGTGACGTAATAACGCTTTTTTGTATGTACCGCGCATGTGCGTGGCAGATGTTACATCACGTAACTCTGGTATGTACCAGCCTCGTATCAACAGCGTAACTAGGAATGAAGGGGCGTGACATCCATACAACACCCATAATTACGCTTTGGAGGAGGGGGGAGGCATATAAATCGTGCAGTATGGGCGTGCTTAGGCACTTATGTACGTGAAGCCTTTACATACGTCAGTAGTTACACTTTGAAAAGTTAAGGTAGGGTTTGGCAGGCGTAAAACGGCAAAAGTACGTACGGCCGAGGGGAGTGACTAGTAAATACGCTACGCGATGAGACGTAATGGAAATGTAGGTTTGAATCTGGCCCAAAGTTCAGTGTCTTATCTGTTCTCCTGTTTTACTGAATACCTGATGCTATATTTCCCCTTAGAGATCTTTCCGTTTCCCTGCAATAAAATAAATTCATTTCACAGTGTGATCATGATACATATATATTTGCAAATGCATTCAACAATATTTTAATCAGACCTTTCAAGTCAAAACCGTTCTTAATATCTAACAGAAAACTGCCAAGATCATAGCTTTTACGTAAACTGCATATCACAAGCACACTTTATCTGGCCTAAAACATAATTTAACTTATTTCTTATAATTATGCTGCCATGCACATTGGGATTTAAGCATATAAATGAGTATTTAAATATTTCATGCAAGGAAACTACCTATCCCTTTCTATAACACCATAGATATATTCTCTCTTCACATCGACATCCTCATTTCCATATTAGGCATGTGTCTGAAGTTTCAACTATGGTCCAGAAAAGCTCTATTTAGGCCTAGCCTAACACATATACTCAGGGGCAGGTTGGGAAATGAAAGTGGCCCTGGAAGAAACTTCTGGAAGTGGCCTTATATGGATGAGACCAAATCAACTGAAGGCAGAGCCAACATTAAAGTAGGTGGGAAAAGCACAGTTACCTATAGCCATAGGCAAGGCAATTCCATCAGAAAAGGACTTCCTGGTGATCTGTTTACCATTCAGATAGCACTAGTGCAACTTTTTCTGACTATTATAATGTCTACTGTCCAATATATTAGGTTGGCTAATAATTTTCTGCTCATCTCATATTAAATTAGATAAAATTTGAAGCTTATTGGACCACTAATATGACTGCATTAAAAATCATAAACAAGATCTGACCTCAATTAAACATTAGACTACAGATCTGACCCCAATTAAATGTCAGCCCCCCTTTGTTTTGAAACCCAATTAAAACCTGACTCCTGATTAAACATCAGACCCTGATCTTACCCTACCCCATTGAATAATAGACCCTATTAAACTAATTACCACCATAAGTAAAGACTGCATCTTAGTAATTGTCACACAATACAAACTTGTCTGTCCCTTTATGCCTCCAGCCACTCTTTTCTGCCCATGTATGCCTCCAGCCATCCTTTGCTTCCCCTGTATGCCTCTAGCCATCCTTTTCTGTCCTGGTTTGCCTCCAGCCATCCTTTCCTGCAATTCTGTGTGTCCCATGTTTATGTCCATCATTCCATTTTTGCCTCTTGGATGTGTCCAGCCATCTATTTTGTCCCTTGTAAGTGCTCAACCATCTATTTCTGCCCCTGTATGTGTCCAGCATCCATTTCTGCTACTCAAATGTGCCCAACCTTCCATTTTTGTCGTTCAGAAGTACCCAGCCATCCATTTATGCCCCTTGTAAGTGCCTGCCATTTATGTCTGCCTCTTATATATGCCTAGCTTTCCATTTATGCCCCTAAATGTGCAAAGCCAGTGTTTTCCCAAGAACATTTTGCCAGCCGGGTGGAATTAAATATGAGCAATTCCCACTGCACGCAAGTGACTACCATACAATACTGACTTAATCCTATTGACCGACATACAATATGCACTGCATTATAGACACTGTCAAACAATACAGAGTATATTTTAGGGCCATACCATAGTGACTCCTATATCATACAGATCACATCTTAGAGAATGCTATATAATACAGACTGCATTCTATTGGGATAGTAAACATTCTTGTAACCACAATTCAGTAAAAAAAACTAGGTCCAATCTCCCTTTACTTGTTTGTCTCCAGTTATCCAATCTCCCCCTCTGTGTCTCCAGCCATCCAATCTGCACCCTTGTGTGTCCCCAGCCATCCAATCTATCCCTTGTGTCTCCAGCCATCCAAACCCCTTCTGTGTCTCCAACCATCCATTATCTTTCCTTGGTGTCTCCAGCAATTAAAATATTCCCCTCCCTATGTCTACAACCATCAAAAATTTTCTCCATTGTGTTTTTCCAGCCATCCAACATCTCTCTATTGTTTGTGTCTCCAGTTATCAAATCTACCGCTCTTGTGTCTTCAGCCATAATGTACTTCACCTCACTTCTATCTCCAGTAAGCAAATTTCCCCCTGACTTGTGTGTAGCAAACCCCAACCTATATCTTTAAAACCTCTCATATAATTGCTTTACTCATCTGTGTGACTGTGTGACTTTAGGTCATGCTAGTGTCACACTAAAGGAAGCTGCATGTACTGTATGAGTCCCAGCTGACAGTGGTTGTCCTCCAATGGGCTGTACAGATTTTCTGCTGCTTCTGATAGGCAACGATGCAGCAGTGCCTTTACAGGTCATCGGAGAACAGCCGGTACTGAAAGCTGGATATCACAATCAAGGTTTTCGTCAGGTCTAGCCGGTTGGTAAGCTTTAATAGCAGGGTGGAGCACATGGCTAAAAGGCCCTGCGGAGAAAACGGCAAGCCATCCATTTCTGTCCTTCGTAAGTGCCCACCCATCCATTTCTGCCCCTTGTAAGTTCCCAGCCATTTATGTCTGCCCCTTATATGTGCCCAGCCATCTATTTCTTCCCCTTATATGTATCCAGCCTTCAATTACTGCCCCTTGTATGTGTTCAGCCATCAACTCTTGCCATTTTATGTGCCCGAACATACATTTGTGCCCTAAGTATGTGGCAAGTGAAGTGTGAGGTAATAAAAGTACAGGGTCAATGTTTTCATGGAGCGGATATAAGTAGTTGCTTAGGGAGTCATAAGTTAAGTTTGCCTGTTCTGTGATTATGAGCTGATTTTGTTGGTTAAGGAAAATCAATCAGCAATTATGTGTGAAAGGGCTGACAGCTGCCCCTCCATACCTGTGTATTCTGGAACAGATCAGATTACATTTCCCAGTGCTTAACAAATAGTATACGATGCGTGTAGTGCTGGAGAAAAGTCACCCGCTTCAAATACTATTTGTACTTAAGCTACAGTACCCGGCTAACCTCTGCCCACCCCTCTTTTTGCACTCAGTTACAGCCCTGCCTACCTAAAATTTAAAATGGGGGTGGTGCAGAGTTCTGTATAAGGCATAAGGGCTAAAACAGGCCCCTGGTGTAAAATTAAAATACCTCCCCTCTCCAATCTAGCATACACGCTATACACATCCTACTCCATTACGCTATTAGAAAGACTTCTAGTGCAGAAGTCTAGTTCAGGAGGATTCAGACCCATACTGGAAATGCAGAGCAGTGCACGTGCAAAATGGAGTCGTTTCTGCTCCTTGCTTAGAATACTCAAGCAATTTGCTCCTTATTAAACTTTTCTGTTTGCTGATTTAGTAACTGTACTTGAATGCATCAGCATAACAAGCTATGTCTTTATAAATCTTCTGGCAATTAGCTTCAATTCAAAATGCATTGCTAGTTATAATAAATATATTGTAATCTCCTCAAACCCTTTATGCTGTTTGCCATAGATATGTAAAAATATTTGGAAGTCGCGTCTTAAGACTGATTAGTTTAATTGAAGTGAACTTGTGTTTGAAACAGATAACATTTCCTGGCACTTGCTGGATGATAAGACAAGGATAAACCAAGGGAACTGTATTTTCCTTTGTTATATTTTTTATAAAAAGGATGGTGACAGTGTGAATTGCAGTTAGTTATTACGTACTGTATTACTATTCACATCTGTATTAGTTTTCCTTTCTAATATAGAATATAGATTGTGTACTGCTATTATTATGCAGAACATTATAATGGCTTAGTTATGAAGGCAGCTTTTGGCTAACTTATTTTATCTTCCCAATATATAAAGTTTTAAGCACAGCATAAGAGGCCATAAGGGGTATAAGAGGGTACAGTTTCCTGAATGTAATATACATTGCAAATTGTATAGGTCTTTCAGTGTGAGATCTGTCCTCAATCCTATATACTTAGGGTGGAAATTCTTGGCCCCTCCACACTGCATATGTATAATTAAATCACCAGTCTGCACGATTGTCCTGCACACAGAATGGTCATCTTTAACAAAGATGGACAGACTAGCTGCCCTGGCTTTCCTTTACCCACCCGGTCTGTTTCACTGCTTAAGATACAAGATTCCCCACCCTCACAATTGCCAGCATACATGCTCCTATGAGAACATTTAAGATTCTACTATGTGCTGTGAACTAGGGTATGGCTCCAGAAAAGACTCAGTAAAGAGTGAAGGTGTGTCCTGATCAGGGCCGGAGCGATGCACTCCACAAGGGAATGCAGTGAATCCAGGCGCCATGCTGGATAGGCACCGTCGCTCATCCCCCTGCTTCTCAGAGCTGACATTTAGCCAGTTCTGTGACAACTATGAGAGCCAATGCAGGTCATCAATACAACAACGCCAGCCTGTGATGTAGGTAGATGCTAGATCCAAGTGGGCTAAAGGACCTCTGCTGATGTCTAGCCCATGTGACCAGTCACCTGATCAGATGGAGGAGTCAGTGTTTCCTCCGTTTTCCAGTTCCAATTTATTGTTTTCTGTGTGCATGTTTTCTGTATGCATGCATACATTTAGATTTAAACCGATCGTAACGTAGGTCTGGATCTGGCCCAATAACCATTTTAACCAACCGTTTATAACTTTTGGGCACTTTATGCCATTTTGACACAGTTAGGTAGGTTGTGCACTGAATGAAATGCAACATTTTGTTGTTGTATTTTTAATTTCCTAAATGAAATTAATGAAGAATATTATATTTAAGGCAATTTATTTCCTATTTGCAGTGTGCTGTAAAATATGTTGCTTTTATTGATGTGTATTGTGTACGGAGAGAAAGGTTGACAACTCCCCTGGTAGATCCTTATCCCAAAACACATGAAAATAGAGGTCTTGAAGGACAAGGTCCTGACCTTTGTCAATCACATTTACTGTCAATACAATGTGTACTCAGAATGTCATACTTCATGCATGAGAGGCTTCGGAACTGCTGAACTAATGCAAACCAATTGTATAAATATACATTGCGGGGTGTCTATTATTAACTTCAATTGTATGTGCTGTTGTACCTAGGATTGTAACAATAGTTTGCATTGTACTCTATCTATTTATTCATCTTATATATATTTTTTAAAGAATAACTCATTTAACCTTCTTTTTTTTATGGCTAATAATCTGATGGGAAAAATAACTACCCCATATACTATAGCAAAGATGATGGGAACATGAACGTGTATAGGCAAAAAAGAGACTGGGTCACTATCAAAAAAGTCAGTTACATCCTTGAATGATGATTACATTCTAGTTGTCATATTCTCATACAGTATATTAAAGATGATATAAATAATTCATATTTGTCCTATATACTATTGTCCTATTGCTCTTTTCATTTAGTAGAAGCCCTGATATTGCAGAGGGGCCCTCAGGGTAAGTTTGGACACTGTCCTTCCTCTATCACCGTCTTGTAGTAAGTCTGCACACCTTGTGATTTGACTTTTGCTGTGAGCAGGTACAGTGGAGTTATGGGTCTAATATGTTTGCTGGAATGAAATGCAGTAATCATGGACCTGAAATTATTGACTTTACTATAAATGAGAAATGGAAGCGCAATGGCTGGCTGTGTTTTTTTTTTATATTATTTTTATTATTACATTTTATTATTACATTAATATTTCTCAGCTGCAATGGCAATATTTTATTACAATAGTAAGTTTTCTAGTTATAATTCTAAGCAGTATTACCACAAGATTAAGATTGCTTGTTGTTAAGATAAATGTTGCAATCACATCTTGCCCTATTCTTAATGCAGTTAGTATTTGTCATTTTTTTGATTTCAGTGTCAGTCATTTGGGGGAGGGGGAGGAAGTCTAATTTAGGCAAGTATTGATCTGGATCATTGATGTAAAAGAGAGGACAAGAATGATAAAAAGGACTGTTTGAATTGTAATTGTAATACGTTACAATGGTGAATGCTGCTGTGAGTGGTTTGCAGCTGAAGTGTGATGTTGATTTAAAGCAAACTTAATTAGAAATAAAACTATTACACTTTATCTGTGCACCTGATAACATGATAACAGATCATGTTTTAGTAATAATTTAATGAAATAAGTAAAGCTAGCCACACACTACGCCGATAATCCTATTTTACCACCAGTGAATGCACCCGATATTGGCACCACACATTTAATGGTTTTAAGTAACAGCAGTAGATTTTCTTGAAAATTATTATCTTTACCTTGTGGCTGATATCAGGAATTCTAAATGGCAAAATGATCAAAGCCAAGCGTTTCAGGACCATTTATTTTATCAGTGTTTGGAAAATCCATCTTGCACTCTACACACTACAGCAAATATTGGGTGATCAGGCCGATAAATTGTGTGTGGCTAGCTAGAAACAAGACCTATTGGGTCATATTCCGTTAATGACAAAGCAATGCTGGTATACTAATACATGTTTAGTTGCACACTTCAGCAATTTATGCTGTACATGCACATTTTGGAATTAATAAAAAAATGATCTGTTTATGTTTAATTCATATTGTAAATGGTATTAAAAATAGATTCCAAAACACACAAAAGAATATGTAATACCTATTTGTGGTTATTATTGTTATAAATGGCGTTTTAGTATACAACATGCATGCTTTTGTCTCAAATAACGGGTTGAACTGTCTAAATATTTCTGTGCATTTACAGTATAGAAAGCCAGACCTGCCTATACCATTACACTATACTTGGAGATAATGGATCATGCTGTGCTGAGTAACATGGCATTTTAATCAGTGAAGTGCTTTGGAAACATTCATGTGAAGGTCAGGAACACTCTAAAGCCCCAAATGGTTTCCAAGAAAGATGCGATTTTAATTGTGAATACCTTGTTTTAACACCCAATATTTACCCTAACACCAAAGCAGTGTTTAGGGTTCTGTACATTCAGAATTTTAAATGTAAAAATGACTTCTGGGCTATTTCTTTTAATTTATCTTTTGGTCAGTTTACTCTCTGACTAGTTGCATAATAATGGAAATCAGATCTCTGTTGGCTTTGTAAATGTCTAAACAGTGATTTTCTTTACATTGCTTAACCATTACACTGTAGCCTGAGTATATACTTCATACTGCTAAAGGCAGTGTAGAATAATGAATTCAAATATCTGATTGATTTTTCAATGACTTTCTAACTGATTTATGACTGCCCACTGCCTTTTTATGCTTCCTCAGTTAACTGCTAAGAGTGTGATAAACCACCACTAATTAATTTGTTATTGTGCAGGGAAAATTCATCAACCCCATTACTCACAAAAAAAATAAAAAAAGACAAATTATAAAGTAACTTTATTCTGATATCATCGTATCTAAAAACTTAGCACCATATCCAAATTCATACATACTACACTTACATTATGGATCTGGATCCACCAGATGTTTCTGACTGTGGAACAATGCCGGATGCATACAGGGTATATGCAAGGTGGGAAGGGGGATGTATATAAATAGTACAGCAAAGGCATGTTTCAGCCCTTACATCAGGATCTTCGGGAAACTCCCGGGAGAGCCAACAAAATCTCCCACAGAGGCAAATCATAGCCTCAAGCAGTAACACTACTATATTCGTGCTACTAGGGACTGGGCACGACATGACATGATCAACGTAATCAAGTCCTGCCCCCACCCCTAGTAATAACATTAAATGTAATTTCTGATCTGAGTACGGAGACAAGACCCATTCCCATACCAACATCTATCTCTTCCCATAAAAAGTTGGCAACCCTGCCTTACTTACTATGCAGTCAACTTCATCATTGTCCCCAGTTTACTTGGAGTGCTCTCCCCTTGCACATACAAAAAGATGGATTCGAGCACAGAAGCTGACGAGGTTTGGATCTAATCCTTACTGTTTCCTTAAACCTAATTATAATAAAGTACCATTGTAACACTCTACATTCCAAACCATCATATAGAATAAAGATTCCCCACATAATGCAGCCCCTTCTCCATTCTGCTCTACCACCTTAGTTTAGCTTGAAAGCTTTGGGTATACTGAAAATGGTGGGAGTCATCACCACGATCTGTTATAGAGGTTGACACAGGTAAGTATGCCAATCGTATACAGTATTTACCCATTCTTTTGTCAGAAACGCCACCATAGACCATTGTACCCACTGCAGACCCGTTGTACCACAGTAAATAACAGTCTCTGGGGAGTTTTAGGGTTAAGCTACAGGAAAGGGAGACTTAGGGTTAGGGTAATAAAAGAGATGGTTATTGTTAGAGTAATGAAAGGGAAGGGTTAAGGTAATGGAAGGAGAGTCTAAGGGTTAGGCTGCTGGGAATTGAGTCTAGGGTATGGCTGCATGTATGGGAGTCTTAGGGTCAGGCTGCAGGGAAGGGAGGGTTATGGTAATGGAAGGGGAAGGATAGGGTATGGGTGTGGGTTAAATTCATACTTACCACTCGCATCAGTGTCTTCTGTCTTCCATGGTTCGATTGCTTCGCATCTGTGATCTTCTCATGTAAGAGGTTAAATAACCATAAATGTCAAAAGTTGCCTGGTCCTGGGTTTTAAGCACAAGGTTAAAATATATTCTGATACACTGACATTGACTTTCATTTTGCTTTTAACCTTCGCTCTCCTAAAACTGGTCACCCTATAGACTAAATTTAATGGACATGAACATTTGGCTTTGCTGCAGTGTGTCACTGGACAATGTGCCAATGGATATTCATGCAGCACTTACAGAACAGGAGATGTTGCAGCTCAATATCTGAAGCATAAATTAGAGTGAATGTTCTTCAGGCAGTATACAAAGTGCTCCAAGGGGGTGCAAGACATGTTTACTGCATAAGAAATAGTATGAACAGGTATCATTATGTGATAAATATTTAGATTAGTAAGTTATTTATTGCTCCTTAAATTATTTAAGGCTATTTTATATAACTGTGTATTTTCCAGTGTCAATATACATAAAATAGTTTTATGATACTAGAACATTTTACTACCTACTGTATACTTTTTCAGTTGCCATTATGCCACTTAAAAATATGCTTATATTGAAGAATTTCTAACTGCTTGCAATTCCTTTTCTTGTAAATGCTTACACTAACTAACTTTCCCCATCTAATGTAATAAGTACCAGAGGATGAATCTGAAATTAAATGATAAAAATGTTGGCAGCCGTTTGCTGACATCTGCGGTATCATTTCAATTTGCCTATATTAAGCACAGTGCAAAGCAATCTAGTAAAAGACGCTACATCTGTACTCTTATGAGCTATTTATTTCCATATGAGTTATGGGCGTTTTTATGAAGATCATAGAAAAATGTTTGTTAATATTACCATTATGACATAGTAATTGCATTATTATATTGTTTTCCTGTCTCTAAAAAGCATAGCAAATGTATCATTATTTTTTTTGTAGTTACGTGTATTATGTATCTTGCCTGCAGCTTCATTGTAAAACTGAATATTTTGGGGTTTTTTTTTGGTATGGTAATCAAAAACATGACATTGCTTTAGCTTTGTGTGGGAACACTATAGATAAGAAACACCTGTGTGTGCATTACCTGTACTGAGACATGTCTGTATTTCTATGGCTGCGTTTCTTAATGGATTTAAAAGCTGCATTTTTAATAACGACTACCTCGTTTTGCACTTAAAGTTAAATGTTGAATAGAAGAAATGGTTCTGTACAAATAAATACATATTAGTTACCTTTTATAATGTAGGTACATAGCTTTTTATATGGAGCATGTTTTTTATGTTGAGATCAACTTGTTTTCACATAACTCATAGATTATGTAACTTGAAACTGTTACATTTACAGTTAATGACTAAAGTAAATATATCCATAACATAAGGAGGTGTTCACAGATTACTAATTATTAATAGTAAGTAGCATTTCTGTATAGACAAACTTTTGTTCATCTTTAGTCAAACTCTGCATTATACTTTGGATTCTTGTTTATGTTAAAAGACTTGAAACCAGTGTGTGTGAGGTCTAATGCTGGGCACACACTGGAGAGATATCTGACTAATAACATTCCAATCACAGGATAATCGCTAGAAAACTCTTAAATGTGTTCAGTGTGTCCTGTCAAACAATGCAGAGAATTGTCAGATTCTGTCCTGCATCGTTTGATTAAGATCTTTAGCAGCTCCTAAAAAACACAGATCAACGATGTTATGTTCTGTGTTTTTGTTGGAGTGTGTTCTTACCAACGATCACTCTTCAACGATAGTCCTGCCTCTTCTTCTATACACCAACCTTTTCAAGTAGCAAGAGGAGAAGGAGGAGGAGGCAGCCGGATCGTCATGGACAACGCTTTATCGTTGCAGAAAGGACTTCTGGGAACGGTCCAGCAGTGAAATCTTTCCAGTGTGTACAGCTGCAAGATGGCCACAATAGTCGTGAGTATATCTTTGAATTATTTAAATGAAGTTTTATTTTTGCAAGTGTGTACCCTGCTTAACAGAGGACTGGTTCTCACTATTTCCCCTAATGGTGGGGAAGACTTTGCTGCAGACACTAAGCAAGTCATGACCCCTGGAGGCAGCCCAAGATGAAGCAATAGACTATATGGTATGTAATAAAGGTAATACAGTAATAGCTTTGCATAGAGTGAAGTGAAATCAAACAGTTATTTATTATATGCATACATAGGCATACAGATTATAGGAGACTTAGAGAACTGCAACTCTCCAGAAAGACAACACGGACATAACGCAGCAATAACAACAAGATACAGAAGTACATAAATACAAACCAGAATTAATAATAGTGCAAGCCACTAGAGATGAAGATAGCACAGTACATAAGAGAGACAGCGAAAGCACACGATGTGAGACAAATGTGTGCTGAATACAGACAGTAATAAATTATACAGAGATACCTAAATGACACAGAAAGAATACAATAAAACAGTGATAACAGCAAGGATAACAGTGGCAAACGCAGGATTTTGAAAAGGGGGTTTCCAATGCGTGTAACGCATGTTAGGTTTATTAATGTATCTCCCAACATTTTGGATCCCGAAAATGGGACAAGTAAGCTCCACCCCCATCCCGCCACAAGCTCTGCTCCTGTCCCACCCCCCACTGTCATGCCACACTGGGCAAAAATTACTCCTAGCCTGTGAGTGTGTGTGTTAGAATGTTAGACTGTAATGTGGCAGAGGTTGATGTAAAGGACTGTTTAAAATTGTAAAGATCTACTTAATATAATGGCACTGTTAAAAAAAATAAAAAAAAAAAATATGTCAAAAGGACAATACTGATAATATAGTCGTACTTTCTGACTGCCAGAACATGTAAGACATCCATTAACGTTCTCTGTGAAAGCAGGGCTTTTATAATGTAGATTGAAATATAATAAAAAAAATTCTACCTTAAGGAATTGCACTGGTTATTGGCTACAAGTCTTGTTTTTGATATATTTTTAAAATTATTTATAAGTAACTTCTTTCACACATTAAAATATTAGTTTTATATGGACACATCTAATGGTAATAGTAGAGAACATTACACAATGGATCAGAGCTTGTGTCAGTGCATAAGCACTGTTGAATTTGTGTGTGACCCGTTCACCATCCCCACCTATTCCTATTGCAGCACAGGCCTGTATCAACTTCCTCTATGTCCGTCTGACCGACATGGCCGTGAAGCCACGCCCCTTTTTAGAAATGTATCATTATTAGGGCAGTTTTTTTATTTTATTTTATTGTACTTTCAATGGGGGTGGTTCTGGGTAACCAGAAATCCTTCCATGGATATTGGAAGGCATTCTAATTATGTACAGAATATACAGATATAAAAAAAAAACATAAAAAAGGATCACCCTTATACAAGACAGATGTAAGCTTGCATACAGAAAAGAACACGGAGGTGGAAAGCAGGAACACTCCCAAATCTGTGTTAGAAGACTAACAGCAATATTGACCAGCAACCTGATCACTTAGAGGAAGTGCTTGCTATTTGGGTGCTGGTAATTATCCAGAAAGGTAATAAGTCCAAGTAGCAGCTGGAGGCACATAAGTCCAGGATTGTCCCTAGGTGTATCTGGATACTACAAATATGAGTAAATAGGAGTTTAGTTCACAATATAGCTATACTGTGTAAGGCTCATCTATCCTGCGTCAAGACACCTCCTGTAGGTGAATTGCAATATTTATACTTATGATGTCTGTGGTAAGACACTACTACAGTAGAAAGTGTGCTGCAGCCTTTGGAAAAGGAGCAGGGGACCGGACCGAATTCACAACCCCGTAATTTTTTACATACGTGCCTAATTTTCCAATTCAGACTACTACGCACGTGTAGTAACTAACGCTATCTACGTAGTGCTTCGTTACGTAGATTGCGTACATGCGGCCTTTAAAGACCATGGACCGGATTCACAATTAAGAGTGTTTTCCGTGCGTTCGTAATAGATCCGTACGTTCATACAAAATAAGTACGTTTTGCAAAATGAATAAATTTCGGAACACTTCCGTGTTGTGAAAGCAACCTTATCATTAGCATGCGTATATGTGACGGAAGTTAAACGTTCGCATATATAACCGCACGTTTTCTGCATTACCACGCCTATCTTTTGCTATTTGCATTCCGATTGACGCCTACTAATTAATAATCCGTCCGATCTTTTATGTTCGTACGGATTTTTTTGCGTGCGGAAATTACTTACGCATCTTTCCAATTGCGATTCGTATCTCCATGGTCTGCGCATGCGCTCTGAATAGAAATCACTCCACTTACGCATTTTGCGTGCGTAAGTTACCAGACGTTCTTAATTCTGAATCTGGTCCCGTATGTACGCAATATATGTAACGAAATGCTATGTAGATAGGGTAAAATAGTAGTAAACGCATGCGTAGCAGTCTGAATCGTAAAATTAGGCACATATGTAAAAAAAATTATGGGGTTGTGAATCCGGTCCAAGCTGCCAAAGTAAACTAGTAGTTTTATTTATGACTGCCAAGTTCGTTATTTACATTTTAATTAATAAATTCATAATCAGGTAGTGTTTATGTTTATGAAAACTCGCAAAAGAAAACAAGGTCCACCCAGATTTCTAATACTGTATGTAGAAAATGCCATTTTCAGTTTCAAGACTAGAGTGCATCCATGTCTTTTTCATTTCTTCTTGTTGCTTTATATTTAATATCTTAAAAGTGACTGTAAGGTATTTTCATTATTTCCATTTGATTTGTTGCTTAGCATTACTTGCTTTCATTCTGCCAACAGTTCTTCACATTCTCTCTTGTTAAAGTAAATGCATCAGCTTAGCTTAGCTTCCATCCTCATCCTGATTTCTGTAGCTCCAGAAATGTTATTCATTTTGGTTTATTTGCAGATTACATACATGCCCCATTTCTTTGTCATTTTTTTTGTACTCTCTGTTAAATATTAGAGGTTTAATATATTTAGTACATGTTACAATCAGTTCAGCTGCTATACCATATTAAGGAAAAATGTCCATTATATAGGAAAATGCAAGATTTTGTTATCTTAATATAAAAATCCAATGAAGAATTTTAATTTAACATCAATATTAAAACAGACAATACTGTCCTATAAGAATTCTTTATGATCTTTACAGATTTGTTTAGCTAAGCATAAAGAAAATTGTATTAATTTATTTGATTGAATCAGCTTCTCTGTCACCTCTGCATATTTCTAATACCTACAAAAATTGGATTCAAAGTCAAGGGCACATAAAAATATATGCTCTGTCAGCAAGAAATATAAAGTGCATTAAATAGATCTCTCCAAGCAAAAATCAGTCTTCATTTTAGCACGTGTGGCCAGTATTGGGGCATGTCTTAGGAGTAGACATCACTGTATATTTTACATGTGATGTGTATTTTCCATTTTAGTTATATTAGTATGGTAGAATAAGTAACAACCTATTTCCTATTTCTACTGTGTGTAATCAGACTTTAAACCTCATAGAAATATAGTTTGACAAATTAGTGCACAACCAATTATGGGTGGTTACTTGCATCTTTGAATCTTCCAAACCCATCTTTTCAGCCATGTATTTATATTATCAGGTGGTTTGTTCTTTTTTTTTTTTGTTATCAGAGTTGTATTCAATATATCTATTACAACAGAGCTATGACTGACTATAAAGACAAGACATCAGCCAGAAACACATTTTACTGTAAAAGTCACAACGGGGTACAGGCCAAAATATTAGTGATTTAGAGATAAGATTTCTTCTTACTGCATATATAGCTGTCCAGTGCTATAGCTTTTCAAATTATGGATCGTATTGTTAAAATATAAATAGTTCAATTCAGAATTTATTGGATTTTGTACATAGTGCATTAAAATATGTATAGAATTCTGCAGCATTTAAGTGTAATGATGTCACTCACACATTTGTTCATTTATATATTAACAGATTCTTATATAGCGCCAGCGGATTACGTAGCACTTTACAATTTTAACAGTCAGTATAAACAAGACTGGTAGTCACAAACAGACTGGGTGGGTAAGAGGGCCCTGTTTACAAGCTTACACTCTATAGGAAAGTAAGTTTGATACATAAGGGCAAGCGAAAGGCAAGGGCCAGGTTGTATGGTAAAAGTGCTCAGTGCTTGGTATGATCCAGCCTCACAGTAGTGTTAGTAACAGATATGAGGACATTTTAGAATAGAAATAGAGTGCGGGCTTGTGTTTATAATGTAATAGAAAGGCAAAGTGGAAAGCAAAGTGGTTGTTAATATGGTAAATAAGCTTAAGAAAGTTGAAGAATTTGATAAGCTTGTCTGAAGAGATGAGTTTTAAGGAAGCGCTTGAAAGTTTGGAGAGTAGAGGGTAATCTTAATGGGTGAAGAAGGTTACTCACAGAGTGGGTGCAGCCCAGGAGAAGTCCTGTAACCAGGAATCAGAGCATTTATGAAGTGTAGAAGAGAGTTGTAAATCTTGTGATGATCTGAGAGAACGAGCTGGGATATATCTTGAGAAAAGTGGTATATATCTTGCGAACTAATGTAGAGGCTGACAGAGTGGACTAGCTTTAGATGAACGTTTTGCAAGGAGAATTAGTCTTGCTTCTCCATGCAATATAGACTGTAGAGGGGTAATTTTATATTGTGGGAGTCCAATAAGAAGGGCATTGCAGTAAACAATTCAGGAGATGATTAGTGTATGAATGAGAGTTTTAGCAGTTTCTTGTGCGATCTTTTTTTATACTGGAAATATTTTTTAGGTGTATATAACAGGATTTAGAAACAGATTGTATGCGGTGCACAAAGGACAGTTAAACGTCAAATGCAAAGCTGGGCATACACTGAGTCAATTATCAGCAAATGTCCTGTTATTGGCACTATACACCTCTCCTGCTGGGACCGATATTCCTAGCAGAAATGGAAGGCACTTAAAGAATAGGGAGCCATTCAGTAAGCTGATTGGCTCCCTTAAATTATTGGGCACTAGTGCTTAATTTAAATCAAACATGCCAAAAGACCAAATAATTGTACCAGAGTGTTTAATGTTGTCCGCTAACTAGAGCCATTATTTGCCCGATCACCCAATAATTGGATGATCTGGCTTATAATCGCTCCAGTGTATGGCCAGCTTAACATATAGGCAGCGAGCTTGATGAGTAGGGAATATATCAGTTGTCAACAGAAACATAAAGACCGGATAGGTAGCTTTTATTGGCAGGAGAAAATATTAATAGCTTTGTTTTTGAAAGATTAAGTTTGAGATTGCGGGTGGACATTCAGGATGAAATAGCAGAAAGACATTTAGTTATGTGGGACAGCATGGTTGTGATAGATCAGGTGTGGATAGGTAGATTTGTGTATCATCTATATAGTGATGAAATTGAAAAACCAAATGACTTTATTAGTTGTCCAAGTTGAGTGGTATAGATAGAAGAGAGTAATAGACCCAAGAGAGTAATAGACCCAAGACTGAGCCTTGTGGTACTCCAAAAGATATCGGAAGGGCAGGAGAAGTAGAACCATAAAAGTGCGAACACTGAAAGAGCGATTAGAGAGGTAGGATGTAAACCAGGAAAAGGCTGTGTCCTGAATACATTTGTATTAGAAGAGTGTGGTCAGCAGTGTCATAAGCAGCAGAAAGATCCAGGAGAATCAGAAGAGAGCAGTGACCTTTAGATTAAGCCTTTTGATTCAATTACTGACCACCTTGAACAGTGCAGTAAACTACATAAACAGATAAAGAAGAAATAATGTTGTAAACACAAAGATAAACTGCACTATGCAACTGGAGCCCAGCTCAAGTTATTTATTTAACAGCTGTTACATAGCAACAGATATGAGCGTGAAAGGTGGATTGTTCTATAATTGTTCTCTCGGTACAATCCAAACCATAGTGGCATTTTCATGTGTTCCAAGACCATTGGGGATTGTACCATGGCACTATAAAGGAAAAGATAAATATAGCATTGATCTAGTAGGAGCATGCATCAAACTTTTTTATACTTTGTGAAATGTCTCATAATTTAATAATTTGTTTTGCTATTATGTAATCCTCTGTGTATGTTTGTGTGCGCTATTATAATTGGATCTTAATTTATTTTATACAATCCATCCACCCTACAATAAAACAAGCCAAAAAATGCCAGTTAACAAAATATAAAAGTTATCCAAATAATTCGCGTTATGGACTGTATTTACTGTCACACAAAATGGATGTTTTATGATCACAGTGGCCTCATTTTGCGTGTTTATATGTACATAGGCTGCACTTACAATACTGGATGCAGACAGTTGGACTAAAAGTATTTTTGCAGGATTTACAGGGGTGAGATGAGGGGTTTGCTTATGCTAGTTGGAGGGGGGGATGTATGCAGGGAAGAGGCAATGCAGTCGATCCCCAGAGCACCGAACACAGTGCTCTGAATGGTAAGTATCCCCAACCCTTTCCCTAATCCTTAACCTTCCATTCTATTACCCTAACCCAGGGATAGGCAAACTGCGGCTCTCCAGGTGTTGCGAAACTACAATTCCCATCAAACCTTGTCAGGTACCAGCTATGCATTTGCAGGTAAAGCATGCTGGGACTTGTAGTTCCACAACGCTGGAGACCCGCAGTTTGCCTATCCCTGTCCTAACCCTGCAGCCTAATCCTAACCCATCACCTAACACTAAAAGTACCCGGGGAGGTTACTCACCTCTCCTGCGGCGAGTCCTGCAGCGCGTCCGAAAATAAATTCTGGAAAAAATAATCTAAACTGGCTGCTGTTCGAAATAGAGACAGACGAAAAATCTTAAAATAGGGGCATGCACGTGTGGTTCTTGCAAGCAAGGGGTCGGATCCAGAACTACGTCCGTCTTCTTAGACCGCATATACGCAATCTACGTATCGAAACGATACACAGATAACGTACAATAGCTACTACACATGCGCAGTAGCTACTGTTTATTGAATTACGTCCGTCTATGGAAGATGGACGTAGTTCTGGAATGCGGCCCAAGGTGAGTAACCTCATCTCTATGTAAGCACAGGCTAGCAGGGATGCTGTATGGAATCCCCTCTGC